>CAUYRH010006374.1:0-49527 GCA_963574655.1 Perodicticus potto
TTTTGAGACAGAGCCTCAAGCTGTCACCCTGGATAGAGGGCTGTGGCATCACAGCTCACAGCAACCCCCAATTCCTGGGCTCAAGCGAGTCTCTTGCCTCTGCCTCCCAAGTAGCTGGGACTACAGGCGCCCGCCACAACGCCTGGCCGTTTTTTGGTTGCAGCCGTCATTGTTGTTTGGCGGGCCCGGGCTGGATTCGAACCCGCTGGCTTAGGTGTACATGGCTGGCGCCTTAGCCCGTTGAGCCATAGGCACTGAGCCATGTCTACCAATTTAAAAGCTAGTCTCATCCAGAAACGCCCTCACAGGAATACCCAGGATAGTGTTTGACCTAATATCTGGGCACCCCATGACCCAGTCAAGCTGACAGATAAAATTAACCATCACACTTCAAAATATATTTCTGAGAAATAAAATTCAATTCATAAAAAGCAACAATCATGTCCAGTGGACATTTTTTAGATGGTGAGATGGAAGGATTAATTCAAATCTGTATTTACTGCTTTGTAGTGTTATTATTTGATAGGGTCTAATCCCAACCCTGTATCTTAATGATAGCAGGGGCTATTTTCCAGAATTTTAGAGTTGCTTATAGTTGGGCAGTGACTCAGAGTAGTTGTGGGTGGGGGAAAAAAGGCAATGAGTATGCCAATTAGTGCTAAAAAATACCCAAAGATAAGAAATGTGCAATCAACCTTGACCTCCTTTGCCCTTCCTCCTTCTTAAAGCAGAGTGGGTGAAATGGCTCATACATTACTAATTACCCTCTGTTGGTCACTTTCCATAAATTTCCTCCTGTGTTGATTACTCTATTTTTTCCTAGGGTTGCCACAAACTCTATGGCTTAAAACAAAAGAAATTTATTATTTCTTGGGGCAGTGCCTGTGGCTCAAGGAATAGGGCACCAGCCCCATAGGCCAACCAGTGGTGGCTGGTTCAAACTCAGCCCTGGCCAAAAACTCCAAAAAAAAAAAAAAAAAAGGAGAGTAACTTTCCTTTTTTCCCTCTCTTCCCCAGATGTGTCTCGTGTCTCTGTCTCTCTCTGTCCCCCCCCACCTTCTCTCCTCTCCTCTCTCCCCCCCGTTTCTCTCTCTCTCTCCCCTCCTCCTTAATGCTGCTCTGCAGCATCCCCCGCCAATAAAGACGTTTCGTATAAGCAAAAAAAAAAAAAAAAGAAAGAAAGAAATTTATTATTTTTAGTCTGGAAGCTAGAAATCTAAAGTCAAGGTGTCAGCAGGGCCGTGTTCCTTCTCCGGTCTTCAGGGAAGAATCTTTCCTTGCCTCTTCTAGCTTCTGATGCCCTTCCTTGGCTTACAGCTGGCTCACTGCAATCTCTGTCTTCACTTTACCTGGCCTTCACTCTGTGACTCTGTGTGGCCTCTCTTGTTATGAGGACAGCAGTCACTGGATTTAGAGCCCACTCTAATCCAATATGACCTTCCAGGATTAACGATGACATTTGCAAAGACTCAATTTCCAAACGAGGTTACATTATGAGGTTCTGGATAGACACACATTTTTTTTTGGAGGTGGAACACTATTCAACTCATTACACTTAATAAAACTCCTTTTTTTTTTCTGTTGAGAGAGAAGCAGAAAGAATAACTTGTGCAGACCACTGTTAGAAAGTGGCTGAGCTGAGTTGACATGCAGGCTCTTCACCATTAGCCCAAGTGTCTTCCTTCTTCTTGTCTGCCTGCATCTCCACTCCTTTTTTTCATTACTTATTTTCTCACTCAAAAACACCCTGGATATTATTTTACTTTCATTTCAATGGACAAAAATTTCTTTTGTAACTGTTTAACAGTTGGGGCAAGGGAGGATGGGAAGTTGTGCTCTGGGAAGTATTTCAATCTCCTTAAGAGTTATTTTTCTGTTTTCGTAAAATTGGGGCAAATGAAACCCATCTCATTTGGTGGTTGTACGTATTAAATAAAAACAATGTGTGAGAAAGGGCTTGGGAAAATCTTCTAAGGCATGCAACCCTGAGGGAATTTTGTAGAAAATTTTTCAGAAAGTAAGGAGGGATACATTATTCACCTAAAGCATTAGTTAATTTATATTTTCTTGAATTTCTGCGTTGTTGACAAGCCTTGAAGTCTTAGACAAATGAGTAAGAAACTGAAATAGTGCAGCACAGATATTCAGCATTGCCCCATAATTTTGGGTTGCTATTTGGTTGGTTTCTTTCAAGCAGTAAATAATTTGCTTTCATCTTCTCTGCTAGGTTAAAACAGAAGTTGACATCATAGCTTTGCTGCTTATTAGAAATACCACCCTGTTCATGTTATTTAGCTTTATGATCAGATTGTGAAGGTAAAACAAAACAAAACAAAAAACACATACAGGCTCCTAGCATAGCTCCTGGTACATTATGAGTAGTCAGAAAATGAAAGCTCAAAAAAATCATATTGTTATTGTTATGACTGTTAATATTATTGATATGCACAGCCACTGAGTTATAAATACTTGCCTTGTGAATATATTTATTATTTGAAACAAACTTTAAGAAATTTTGAAATAACTCTTGACTTACAGACAGTTGAAAAAATAGTAGAGATTTCCCATGTGTATTTCACCCTGTTTCCCCTTATGTTTAACATCTTATAGAACCACAATACGCTGATCAAATCCAGGAAATTAACATTGATACAATAGCGTAGGAGACTGAGTACCATGCTTATAGGAACGGTCACCAGTTCTTGAGGCAGGCGCTGGGAAGGGGACAATCTCCTGGCTGGCATAGAGATGTTTTACAGCCTGGAGACAAGTCCTTAAGCAACTGCATGAGATAAGATTGGTCACTTGTTAACAAGCAGGTGTTGGACCTTGAACATTTGTGGTGCATCAGGGTGGGAGTGGAGACCATGGAGAAAGAGCATGTAGTGATCATTAAGCACGTTGTCCTTGTACATGCCCCCCCACCCCCCATCTGTTGTATATTGTTTCAATAAAAGGCCACGGCAGAAATTACTTGGGGCTCTCCTGCACCTATGGGGAGTCCACCTCTTGCAAGCTCAAACTTATAATCTGTGTACCGGCTGGTTCCTGTGTGCGGTGACAAGGTGCCAAAGTGGCACTGACAAGGGTGATGGGGTGACATAGTGGCACCGACACAATACTATTAAATAAACAAAAGAGCTTACTTGAATTTGCTCATTTATTCATTCCTGACCTTTTTCTGATTCAGACCCGATCTTGGATCTCACATTGAATTTAGTTATCAGAAGGTGACTTATTTGGTTCTTCTCTTAGATTTTCTTTGTCTTTCATAGTCTGACACTTCTGAAGAGAGCTGGTCAGTGACTTTGTAGAATGCCCTCCAATTTGGCTTTGTCTATGTTTCTTTGATTAAACAGAGATAATGAACTTTCGGCAAGGAAACCTTGAAGTGGTGTTATAGCCTTCTCCATGCACCCAGTCAGGAGGTACACAATGCTGGTGTATCTCATTACTGGTGATGTTAACCTTGATCTCTTGGTTACACTGTGGTCACTGTGAATTACTGTTTTTCTCTTTCTGACTAACAAATACCTTGGAGAGATTCTTTGAGACTATGCAAATGTCCTGCTTCTTATATCTTTACCCATTAATTTTAGCATCTATGAATGATTTTTGTCTGCAACAATTATTACTGTGGTGCTTGGTTACTAGTGATTTTCTATTTCCTTTCTTCCTTCTCCTCTGCTAATTGGAATTCTTCTGTAAGAAAAAGCTAATTCTTTTCTTCCATGTATTTATTTATACCAACATGTGCTTATGAATATTTATTTTGTGGGTTATAATCTAATGCTGTCATTATCTACTGTGTTGCTCAAATTGTTCCAGGTCTGGCCATTAGGGCCTTAAACAGATTGTTTCCTGTATCCTTTTGTTGTGATTCAACATTTTTGAGTGCTTTCTGGCTTTTTGACACTTACTCTTCATACTAGGCTCATTTTATACTTTCTTTGCCCCAACTGTGGAATCAATCTTTTCTTCAAAGAGCGCTAAGTCTTTTTCTTTTTTTTTTTTTCTTGAGATAGGGTCTTGTTCTGTAACTTTGGATAGAGTACAATGGCATCATTGTAGTTCACTGCAACCTCAAACTCCTGGGCTCAACCTCCCGAATAGCTGGGACTACAGGTGTGTGCCATCATGCCCGGCTAATTTTTCTCTTTTTTGTAGAGACAGAGTCTCACTCTTTCTCAGGCTGGTCTTGAACCCCTGGTTTCAAGTGATCCTCCTGTTTCTGCCTCTCAAAGTGTTAAACCACTACAAGTGGCCTAATTCCTTTTATTGGAGAATAGATTTAGAAATCAAGATTTTGGCACTGTGTGTGCATTGCTACTGGGTTGGCATTGCTTCCAGTTTCTCTCAGGTCAAAGTTAGGAAATATGATCTCCTGGTGCTTACCTCTGTGTTCTTACATGGACTGTATAGAAAGAGGAGGCAGAGTAAACCTACCCTGTGTACACCCCAGCCCCGGCCCTATGCCTGGTCTGTATTGTAAATGGGGGAACATGGAGGGAAAAAAAAATTAGGAAATATATTTTTGTAAAGTAGCACATACACATATGATTATAAAAATTATAAAATTATATATTTGTGACATTATAAAATCATACAACTTTATATGATAAAAATCATAAATTTTTATATTATATATAAAATAAAATAAATAAAATAAAATAAAATATATATTGCAATATATATTTGTATAAATGTTAAAGACCACAATGAATACATACATTCATTCTAAGGTAAATGTAGGAATATCTGTAGGCATACTTCTATTTGTCGCCCGATAATAAAGAGAACAAATCTATTACAATATTATAGAGTCATTAGTACTTGTTTACTTTCAAGTTTTGTGTTGAAATTCAGATAGCTGAGGCTGTAAGCTAAGAGACCTAACTTCATATAATTCTGGAACCAGAAAAAAAAAAATCCTAGAGGTATCCAATTCATTTTCTAAACTAGTATTCAATGGGATACTATTCTGGGAGGTGTTAATAGGATCATCCTGATAAAAAGCTTCTGTGGTTCAGTAAGTTTGGGAAACTCAGCATCACAGATTCTCCTACACTCCTGTAACACTGCTCAGGGATTATTAATGGAGTTTTTAAAACTGTGTTTTCTGGGAAAAATGTATGTTCAAAACAAAATGTTTATCTGACAACTTTATGGAGGCAGCAGGTAGAAGAAGAAAAGTAAACGTGTCAAATCTACATGTCTTTTCTGTCACACAAATTTATTTGAAATAAGTGTTGGTCGTTGCAATACCCTGAAATATTTCAGGTAATCATGACTATAGTTTTTGCTAAGAGAAGCTGCCATAAGTTGGGTCTTCAAGTAACTTTTAGAATTGAAGGGGGGAACGGCTTGGCGCCTGTGGCTCAATGGACTAAGGCACCATTCATGTACAACTGAGCTGGCGGGTTTGAATCCAGCCTGGGCCCGCCAAACAACAATGACGGCTGCAACCAAAAAATGGCCGGGCGTTGTGGAGGGTGCCTGTAGTCCCAGCTACTTGGAGGCGGAGGCAAGAGACTCGCTTGAGCCCAGGAATTGGAGGTTGCTGTGAGCTGTGATGCCACAGCACTCTATCCAGGGTGACAGCTTGAGGCTCTGTCTCAAAAAAAAAAAAAAAAAAAAAAAACTGAAGTGGGGAAAATTGCATAGCTTTATTGAGGAATAAATATATTCTTTAAGTGAAAGATGTTGTCTGTTCCTGCCATTGAAATACCACTTCATGGGACTTATGGAAAAACTCATAACAAAGACTAAAAAAAAGAAATCCTGTTTCAAAGTAGTCATTTTGTGGATAAAGGTAGAGACCTACAATCTTTCCCCGGCCACAGTATTTCACATTTAAACTTCTATTTTTAACCTGATGGTGGGATTCATGGCTAATGCTTATGAGATCTGTGTCTAGACAGCTGAGAAAAACAGGAAATGAGTTACATTGTCCTAGCTTCAGAGAATTTAACCTTTTGTTTTCTAGCTCCAAGCTGTGCTTGCTTTGAAAAAACATTCCTTCTCTCCTGAGAATTTCTGGGCATTCAAGGAACTATAATAATCCAGGGCCTCTTAAGGGAGCAGAGACAGCTATTTTGGGGGAAAAGGAAATGAGAACATGAATTTACCGTGCTTAGACCATAAAATGGTCCATGTAGCCATTTGGAGGAACATTTTTGCTGTCCTCTAATGAATTCTAAGTATACGCTCCTGAAGGCAGGGACTCAGTCTGGGTAACTCTCCGGGCTGGATACACAGTTTGATGATTCAGGACATAAAATGGTCCCCAGAAGAGGTAGCTGACTATTATGAAACATTTTCCTTAGTGCCAGGCACTGAGCAAAGCACGTCACATGCATCAGCTAATTTAATCTTCAAAATAATCAACCTTAAGGTGTGGTTGCCTTTATTGTTCCCATTTTACAGATGAAGAAATGGAAGCACAGAGAAGTTAAAGAATTTTTAAGAGTAGCAAGATTGGAATTTGAACCCAAGTCAACAGGACTCTATAATCAATGTTCTTAGTTGGTATGCTATATCATTGCAGGGCTGTTGTGAAGATTAAATAAGATGATGTATGTCACAAACAAGACAATCCCTGGTCCATAACAAGCATCTCAATGAATTCCAGCTATTATTTACATGTGTAAACAAAACAATGCGGTTCTTCAGTATTAAGCAGATGCTGCTGCTCATCCTCCTGACGTAGACACACAGTGCTTAGTGCTCTTGAGTATCTATTGCAGCAGTTCTCAACCTGTGGGTCGTGACCCTCAGGAACTGTATTAAAGGGCCGCGGCATTAGGAAGGTTGAGAACCACTGATGTATTGAAGTGAAACGAATTGAATAGAGGTGGTGAAGATCTGCGCCGAATCTATTTATTATCAATAGATGCATCATCGCAGTGGGGCTAAAGATACAATGATGGTGGTGACAGTTGATGAAGTTGGAGAGTTTGTAAACAAGTAGAGGGAACTGGCCCATGCTGAGGCGAAGTCTACAATGTTAGCCTCATGAACACTGATTCTCAGAATCTAAGAAAAGACCACACAGCGTATGTAACAAACACCATGTTAAGTATTTGCTTTGTCAGACTCCCTTGAAGGCTGTAGATTAAGACATAATCACTTTGCTCACGGACTTTACAGTCTAGTAGGGAGAAAAAAATAAACAAATGAAGTCATTACAAATTGTGTTAAGGGCCACCAAGAAAATAATCAATGGATTGAGATAATGAATAATGGAGTTGGGACATGGGGAGAAAGTCCAGATCCTACTTTGCATGGGTTAGTAAAGGAAAGGTTCCCTTGAGGAGGTGTATTTAAGACCAGATGATAAGAAAGACCCTAAGAAGTGGGAATAAAATATAAAACAGGCTCTGAGGTGGGGAAGAGCTTGACAAGTTAAAGGAGCTGCAAGAGAGCGAGTGGGGCTGAGCCTCGGATGGGATGAGATCGGAAGATGGGCAGGACCAGATCACCCAGGGCCTTAGTGCTACAAAGAAGTTGGGGTTTATTCTAAGTTTAATGGAAACTCTCCAAACGGTCCTAAGTAGATGAGTGCTATGATCTGATATGCTGCATGTGGAGAAAGGACTAGAAAGAATAAGAAGGCTGAAATGGGGTGGTTTGGACCAAGCAGCAGTGATGGAGAGAAAGAAGGGGAACTGGCAAAACTTGGTCCACAGAGATTAGATGTGTAGGGTGAGGGAAAGGGGAGAAATTAATGGTGACTCTTAGATTTCAATTTGGGGAAATACAGTCAACAAATATGTAAAATATTTTTATTCTGTCTTTATGTTTGTTAGTTCTGTACCAGTGACAAATAACCCCCGATTTTCTGTGCTCTGGAAAGCAAACCTTATTTTCCAACTATTACAGGTTCATTGTAGGTGCACTGTAGTTTCTTCCATTGGGATCCAGGATAAAGGAGCAGCCCCTGTCTAGGATGTGCCAGACAGTGGTAGATGGAGAAAAGATACCATGGAGCCATGTGACAGCTCTTAAAACATCTGCCTGATGTGGCACATAGCACTCCTATTGACATGACATTGGCAGAAGTAAGTCACATGTCCAAGCCTGATGTCAATGGGGCAAGGAAGCATAATTTTCTTGCGCAAAGGTATAATCATTTGGACACGTATTGCAAAATACTCTAATTTCAAACTATGTAATGGGATTCATCACCAGGATGGTTGCTTATTATGTTGGAAAGAAACTAAGGAAGTAGGCCGAGTGTGGTGCTCACGCCTGTAATCCTAGCACTCTGGGAGGTCAAGGTGAGAGGATCACTTCAGTGCAGCAGTTTGAGACCAGCCTAAGCAAGAGTGAGACCTTGTCTTTACTAAAAATAGAAAAATTAGCCAGCTATGGTAGCAGGTGCCTATAGTCCCAGCTACTCAGGAAGCTGAGGCAGGAGGATTGCTTGAGCCCAGGAGTTTGAGGTTGCTGTGAGCTATAATGATGCCACTGCACTCTGTCCAGGGTGACAGAGAGTGAGTCTCAAAAAAAAAAAGAAAAAAGGAAAGTAAAAGAAAAAAGGAAAAGAAGAAGAAGAAAGTAGCACTGTATGTCAAGGATTTCTATGTTCCATTCTTAAGGAGAGAAAGATGGTTTGCAGAATTTAGGAGAGAATATTGGGATTTTCTCAAATCTAGGAAAATAGATTTTAGAAAAATATATTTTAGGGTGGTGCCTGTGGCTCAGTGAGTAGGGGGCCGGTCCCATATACCGAGGGTGAAGGGTTTGAACCTGGCCCCGGCCAAACTGCAACAACAACAACAACTATATATATATGTTTTAAATTTTTATTACATATTATTTTATTTTTATCTTTGTAGAAATTGGGTCATGCTGTATTACTTAGGCTGGTTTTGAACTCCTGAGCTCAAGCAATCTTCCTGCTTTAGCCTCCTAAAGTGCTGGGATTTCAGGCATGAGCTCCCATGCCAAACCAATAAAAATTATTTTTTTAACATTTCATCTGCAGCCAGACATGATGGCTTACACCTGTAATTCCCTTCCTTGGGAAGCCGAGGCAGGAAGATCACTTTAGCTTAGGAGTTCAAGACCAGCCTTAGCAAGAGTGAGACCCTGTCTCTACTAACAGAGAAATTAGCTGGGTGTCATGGTGTGCGTCTATAGTCCCAGCTACTTGGGAGGCTGAGGCAGGAGGACTGATTAACCCAACAGTTCGAGGTTGCTGTGAGCTAGGCTGACCCCACGGCACTCTAGCCTGGGCAACAGATTGAGATTCTGTCTCCAAAATTAAAAAAACAAAACAAAACCCAAACATGTCATCTATTTAAAGATGTTAAGATCTAAAATTACAGACAGGTACACAGTGAAAAGTTTCCTTCCTACGTCTGTGCCTTCTTCCACATGCACCACAAGGTGTGAGGACCAAGGCAGAGGAAGAAGGCATCGTGAGGAGGAGGGCAGTTCACATGGTCAAGTATTTCCAAGAAGGCAGATGAATGGAAATACTTAGAAAGAGAAGCTATGATCATGAAAGGCCAATAAGTTCAAGAATTAATTCATACCAAAGGAACTTGGTTTCTTTTTCTTTTGTACGTTCCTGTGTAAGATTACTTAGAAAGGTGAGTGCCCTGAGTGAAGTGTCTTCACTTCAATGTAGCAGCTGGCACAGGCTCTCATGACAAGTGGGCGTTCAATGGAGATATGTGGTAACTAAACACACAGCCAGGTGTCCCCAAGGCTCGTGATGCCACTGGACACCAATGTGCCAATTCATAGGCCGAGGAACTTGCAGGTAGAGCTTGTCTTTTGGTCCTATCTTCAGTATGCTCTGTTGCCAACTTGAATAAAAACCCAGAAAGCATGATGTTTCAAATCTAAAGATGAAGGGGAAATGACAGAGACAAAACCTCAGAAATTCTTGAATAAATTGAAGAGAATGGAAACTAGGATAATGTGTAATAGTGATGAGAATGAAGTCCGACTTCTAGAAATAAAAAGTTAGTGAAAAAAGGTTCAAGATGATGGAGAGCCAAAAGTTCCATGCCTTTTAGTTGGCAGAGAACATGATCAGGTCATATATATAATATGTTATATATTAATGTACAAGTTTTTTTTGGGACAGAGCCTCAAGCTGTCTACCTGGGTAGAGTGCCATGGCATCACAGCTTGCAGCAACCTCCAACTCCTGGGCTCAAGCGATTCTCCTGCCTCTGCCTCTCAAGTAGCTGGGACTATAGGCGCCCGCCACAATGCCCAGCTATTTTTTGTTGCAGCCATCAGTTGTTTGGCAGGCCCAGGCTGGATTCGAACCCGCCAGCTCAGGTGTATGTGGCTGGCTCCTTAGCCGCTTGAGCCACAGGCACCGAGCCTATTAATTGAGAGGAAGTTGTCAGAAGTGATAATGACATACTGTCGACCTGATCATGTTCTCTTCCAATGAGAAAGCCTGGATATATGTTATATATTGCACTCTGGGAGGCCGAGGTGGGTGGATTGCCTTAGCTTGCAAGTTGAGATCAGCCTGAGCAAAAGTGAGACCTTGTGTCTAAAAATAGCCGGGCATTGTGGTGGGCACCTCCAGCTACTCAGGAGGCTGAGACAAGAGCATTGCTTGAGCCCAACAGGCTGAGGTTGCTGTGAGCTATGATGGCAAGGCACTCTACCAAGGGTGACAAAGTGAGATTCTGTCTCAAAAAAGAAAAAAGTTATATGTATTCATACACGCAGTGTCCAAAAGAGGGAAGGGATGAGTTTCCCTGAATTTGCACTGTTTGGGTCACTTCTGGGTCCTGTGTTTTGATGTTCTGGGATGCTTTCAGGGGCAGGGGACAGTACGGCATAGGGTTTAGAAATAATCGTGGAACCCTCGGAGTTCTACCCTGAGTGTGGTCAGTCTGGAGAAGAAAAGACCTAGGGCAGAGGGCATGAGTGCTGCCTTCCATATTTAATGGCTGAAGTACAGAAGTGAATTAGACTTAGGTCATGTGGCCCCTGGGGTCAGAGCTGGACCAATGAGCAGATATCACTGAGAGGGAGGTTTGTGCACAGCCCAGAGCAGCAGTGTGATGAGTAGCGAGCTCCTGCTAACCATTGGAAGTCTATGTCACTGGGTCAGAGCAGAGCCTGGGTGACTGACCGTTAGAGATGGTGGTGACCAAAGAATTTGCCTCTGTGGGAAAGGAGGCATTTCCACCTTAGCCAGGTCCCAGGTGTACGTATCATGGAAACTTTGTTCACCTGGTCTCACATTGTCCTCTAGCACAGCTCTTGCACCCTATGTCATACTGCACAGTGAGTCATGTCACCCAGATGTCACCAGGGGCATCCCTTCCCTTTAGAGACCTCATTAGGCGTTACCTGTGTGAGAGCCCTGCGCTGTCCCTGGCGTCCTCCCCTCCTCACGCTTAGTGCTCCTCTTCCTTCTCGCTGGCCACCTGGATGTGACGCCTGTGAGGAAGGCCTGCGCTTGTGCAGAGGAAAGTGACAGGATCAGAGGATTCCTGTGGGACAGGGGGACAGTCGAGACTGTAATGCAAAATAAAGTCTGGTCTTGGATGGTCTCTCCATCAGAGTCCTGGTAGGAAACAGATGTTATACTCCAGTGGGATAATGGAAGGGGTGCTTCACGAGTGGAGTGTTACTGTGGGCAGGGTTAGGAGAAGCAACAGAGAATGATGCAGCAGCCAAGGCCATTTGTAATGGGGAGCTGTGATGGGCATGTTGTAACTATAGCCACCCGTAAGAAAAAATACGGACCCCCACTTTGGGTACAAATCAGAGGTGATTTTATTTACTCCTGCGTACGGGGCCGCTGCTAAAAAGGCAGACGGCCCCGGACAAAGAAGCAGGTGGCCTTTTATACCCTTTTTCGTTGCCATGCAAGCAAGCAAAAACAAAAGCAAGATGTGACTGTTAGCTGTGGGGCAGGTTTACAGTCAGGGGGCTACAGCGTGGCTACTATGTGGCGTACATCGTAAAGGTTGGCACAGAAACACGGTTGGCACAGACACAGCTTTGGAAATACAGTAACCTGGGAACTTCATACAGGTAATGTTTTCTCCATTGTTTGCCCATTGCTGGGGGGGGTTGGGGTAAGTTTCTCATCCTTGTGTTTCCATTTCTATGGAGTTGGGACATTCGGAGAATTTCCCTGTTCTATTCTGAAACCTGCCTTTGAAATTAACCAGGGGGAGCATGCGGGAGACTAAAGCTAAAACAGGCTGAGACAAAAACTGGGTTCTTTAGGGGGGCTGCTGTTTATCACAGGCAGTGCACCAGCCCCCCAAAGATCTCCAGAATCACCATTTCTGGGAATATGTCAATTTACATGACAAAAGGACTTTGCAAATGTGATTAAGTTACAGATCTTGGTATGGAGAGGTTATCCTGGATTGAGATGGCCTCAATTTCATCGTAAGTCTTTATAAGAGGTAGGCTGGAAGGTCAGAAGCAGAAAAGGGGATGTGACAATAGAAGCAGAGGTCAGAGTGATGTGGGGCCACGAGGAATGCAGGCAGCCTCTAGAAACTGGAAAAGGCAAAAAAGAGTTCTTCCCAGAGGCTCCAGAAGGAATGGAGCCCTGCCGACCCATTTTAGACTTCTGACTTATAGAACTGTCAAATAATAAAGTTGCATTGTTTTAAGGCAACACATTCATGGGAATTTGCTATATAGTGACAGGAAATGGATCTAGGAGACTTTATAGCCCTATAGCTTAAAGGAGTGATAAGGGGGGATAGGTGAATCCCGAACCCAGGGCAGCTTTGTGGGGAGAGTCAATGGATACCTGCTGAGGCCTTTGGGGACGGGAGAGGCAGCTCCTTTGTGGCCGGGCAGGAGGGGTCAGCTGAAACAAATAACCTGTTCTCTTGCCTCACGTCTGATCTTCTTATGTTCCTTCCATGGGCCAGGCCTAACCACAAGCAGCGTCCACAGATGCGGTTCAGAGGGTCGGCCTCCTGGGCCACAAAGAGAACAGAGAAGAGTGGGGGGAGGATCAGGAGTAGAGGAAGGAGCGACTTGGGGGGTGATGCTCAGAGAAGCCTTTATAGACAGGGGGCTGTCAGTGCCCGCTGTGGCACCCTGTTGCCACGCGCATAAAAATAGCCAGGAACAAGGATTGAAGGTAGAAATGCCTGCAAGAGGTGGACTTCCCATGGGTGCAGGGAGAGCCCTGAGTAACCTCTGTCGTGGCCTGTTATTGAAGGCGTCTGTCGTGAAACAGGTGTGGGGGGCCCACGTCCTGGAGCTACGTGCTTAATGATTGCTATGTGCTTTTTCTCCCAGGGCTCCACTCCCACCCTGCTGCACCACGAATGTCCAATGTATAGCACTTGTTTGCTAAATAGCAACTGATCTTAACTCATTAATGCATGCAGATGTTTGAGGTCTTGTCTCTGGGCAGCAAAACATCTCCATGCTGGCTAGGAAACTGTCTTGCTCCCAGCGCCTTCTTCAAGAACCTGAGGTTGCTTCTATAAACCTGGTGTTAGGTCTGCTACAGTGATGCTCAGGGAAGCCTTTATTAACAGAGGACAATTGAACTGGGCCTTGTAGGGAGAGGAGGAGTTTACCAGATAAGTCAGGGACAGAATAGCACATGCAACAGAGGCGTGCAGCAGGTGGCCAGCTCAGGGAACGTCATGGGGTTTGGTGCAGCTGAAGTAGACGATGCATGTGGCTGTTTATGAAGCTCTGGCCAAAGCAGGGACCTGATTACCGCCAGTCTGCTGTCATGGGGGTGAGCTGGGGGGTTAAACCAGACAGAGTGAATGGGAAGCCTCAGAAGGATTTTAAAACTTATTAAAAAATTGACAAAAGTAACTCTTGCCAAACTGGCAAGTAATGCAGAGTTAGCATGTGGTGAGAGACTCCCTTTCTCTGCCCTGTGTTCCTCCAAACCCCTCCTGCCCCTCAAAATGAGGTAGGTGTCGTTGATGGTCTCGGGAGGCATCTTCACTGATGTAGAACAAATTGTATGATAATTTTTCAGACCTGCAAATATAGAGACAATAGTTTAAAGAATCTTCATTTACTCATTACCCAGATGAAACAGTGCTATGAATTGAATGATTATAAACAATAGGATGATTAGATATGTGTTCTAGAAGGACCTGTAGGGCAGGGAAGTGGATGCTTGGAAGGGGCTCAGCCTAGAGGTGGGAGACAAGCTACACACCTCTTAGGAACTTCAGGAAAGTGATGCTGAGGGCTTTTAAGGAGTCAGGCAGTGGAGGCGAGGAGAGGGCTGATCAGGGAGCGGTTTAAGAACAGAATTGATGGGCTACATGTGTCTCAATCATGAATCTGTGTCTCATTGAATCTAAGATGCTGTGGATCATAAGACACAGCCCAAATTCTAAAAAGATATTAAAAATGAAAAGAATGTTCATCTTGGCAGTGATAAAATGTCATAGAATTAAAAGCTGGGACTGCCAATGTTTTGTGGAAACAGTAGACACAAAGTCACAATTATTAGTGTGTAAAAGAAGCAAGACTTTGATATGTGGACTCTTCTGTACAGGATGGATTAAATATATCATTTTTTTTTTTTTGCTTCTCAAGTTGGAAACTCTTGCTGTTCTTAACTAAAGAACATGTTTTGAGGGATTTGTATGGTTGGGAACTTCGTAGGAGCCTCTCAGTTTAATAAAGTGCCTCCTAGAAATGCTGATATCATTTCTGAGGCCACAAGCCTGCTCAGGTTGGGAGCAGCCATATTCTGTTCAGTTAATAAAAATAGATGTTTTGAATGGCAGGGGGTTCCAGAGAGAGCTTGGATTCCACAGGCAGATGGAGCTATTATCTGTATTTTTTTCTGGCAGTGACAGGCCTGCAAGCCTGTAATGACAAGGGACTAGCATCCCTTGTTTGGGGCTGGGATGGTAATCTAAATCCTGTGGGCAAGTATATGTTTCTCAGGTCCCAACTCCAGGACCAGAAATCCCCCTTCAGAGGGAGTGACATCCAAACCCAACCCAGCTTAGGGGCAAGACTTGGCTCTCTGTGGAAAGGCTGGATGCTGAGCTACAGGAACAATGTGCCAGCGAGGGCCCCAGTCACACCAGCCAGCAAGCTCATGTCTGCTTGTCCAGGACACCAGGATGAAGTTTTGTCTTTTCTAAGTTGAAATTGGATTGAAAAACTCATGTGAATTTTCTTAAAATGTTCAGAGCCAGACTTCATTGCAGAGTCAGACTGCATTGTAGGTTATTTTATTTTAATTTTATTTTTATTTTTTGAGACAGAGCCTCAAGCTGTCACCCTGGATAGAGTGCCGTGGCATCACAGCTCACAGCAACCTCCAATTCCTGGGCTCAAGCGAGTATCTTGCCTCCGCCCCCCAAGTAGCTGGGACTACAGGCACCCCCCACAACGCCCGGCCATTTTTGGTTGCAGCCGTCATTGTTGTTTGGCGGGCCCGGGCTGGATTCGAACCTGCCAGCTCAGGTGTACGTGGCTGGCGCCTTAGCCCGTTGAGCCACAGGTGCCGAGCCTATAGGTTATTTTATATTCTTAACAAGTTCAGAGCCAGACTTCTGAGTTACAGGTAACATTTTATTGGTTATGGTTTTGGAAAAAGTGCTTTTGCTTTTGCCTTCCTGGAAGTGCCTGGCAAAACTGGCCACTCTTAACTCCCCACACTGCATACTGAGTATGGGCCTTGGATTCCGACAGCATGGATTTGAATTCCAAGTTCCACTGTCTGTTCTTAGGCCAGCTGCTTATCTGACCTGTGCCTCAAGTTCCCTCCTCTGTAAAATGGGAATAATAAATGGTAGCTGTTTAGTAGAATCATTGTGAAAATCAAGCACTTAACATACTTAGAACAGTGCTGGATGATTCAATGTAAAAATAAGTACACTAGCGAACACCAAGTGTTCAATTTACTCGGTGCCAGCCACTTTTCTACACAAAATAGCTCATTTAATCTTCCTAGCAATCCGAGGAAGAGATGCTAATTATTTTTTGTTGTTGGGGATTCATTGAGGGTACAAAGAACCAGGTTACATTGATTGCATTTGTTAGGTAAAGTCCCTCTTATAATGGTGTTGTGCTCCCAAAAGGTGTGTCACACACCATGCATGACCCCCCCACCCCTCTTCCTCCTTCCCTCTCTTTGCTTTCCCTTTCGCCCCCCCCAGAGATGCTAATTTTATTCCCATTTTATAGATGAGGACATTGAAACACAGAAAAGTCGATCCCACGTAAGTTAAATATGATTGTGTCTCTGCTGAGGCTCATGCATACCTGCTCGTAGAATATTATAAGTACTGGTTTCTATGCTGGGCTCTGAGTACGTGGATTCCTCAGATATGATGATTCCAGCTTGATGGGCTTGTCTCAATGTAGTAGACCAGGCCAGGCACATACTAGCCAATGTTGAGTAGATTGGAACTAGCTTCCTGGGAAGTCTCAATTTGGGGTATAAATATTTTAAAAAGTCAATTTCTAAAAAAGTTTTTGTTCCAGGCAGTACCTGTGGCTCAGTGAGTAGGGCACCGGCCCCGGCCAAACTACAACAAAAATATCCGGGTGTTGTGGTGGACGCCTGTAGTCCCAGCTACTTGGGAGGCTGAGGAAGAGAATCACCTAAGCCCGAGAGCTGGAGGTTGCTGTGAGCTGTGACACCACAGCACTCTACCGAGGGTAGCAAAGTAAGACTCTGTCTCTAAAGAAAAAGAAAAAAAAAGTTTTTGTTCCCAACTATTATATGGCTCTCTCTGAGGTTCCACGGGAACGGCTCCCCAGATGACCGTGGGTCACACTTTGCAGCTTTTCAGCCCCTGTTGGGCATTACTGGTCTCATTTCAGCATTTGAGTTTCAGCCCGGTGTGTTTGGTAACCTAGATCTCAGTGCAGGGGAGGCTGTGGCTGCAGTGGCCCCTGGGAGCCTTGGGGGAAAAAGTGCCTTTGTCTTGCATTCCTGGAAGTGCCTGGCAAAACTGGCCACTGGTAACTCCGCACACTCCTCCTCCCGGAGCTGAGCTCAGGTGGGCGTGTGGGGTGGGGCGTGGACAGAGGTGCCTCCTTGCCTAGCGGTTTCCCTCCTCTCCCTGTGGGTGGTGGCTGCTTTTCTTCTTGTTGCTTTGCTGCTGCTTCTCTCTGGGGCAGGTGTCCCACGCTGGCTTTCTCTAGGGACATGGGAGCAGGTCCTTTGGGAGTTCCCCCTGCACGCTTCCCTGCCTGGAGAATGGGCTCCAGCGTAACCCCACCCTTTAATCCCCCACCCCCTTTTCTGGTTGCTGAGGCCACTGCCCAGGGGAACACACCTGTGTGAGATATAGCAAAGATGGTTTGAGCCCAGCTACCTCCTTGGTCTCCACTAGCCCATGGGAAGCTCTCACAGCCTTGCATGCTGATGGGAAGCAGCTTCGCCACCCTCCAGTCCCTAGGCCACCTTGCCCAGTCCCAGGCAACGTTTGTAAGCCTGCTGCCCAAGCAGCTGTGCATAGAGGAGTGGAAAGCCAGCCATGCACATTGCTGCCATCCTGGACTTTACAGATGATTCTCCTGGGGACCCCTCTGTGATGCAGAGGACCCCACAGGCTCTTCCTGAGAATACAACCCTCCCTCCCGGCTGAACTGTCTCCTCAGTCCTCTTAGACTGATTTAGGGAATGGAGTGGGGAGGGTGAATTATGGCTTCTTGGTAAGCCCTGCAGGGGGGTGGCTGGCCCCAGCGGTTGAACTTAGAATGCTGGGATATTTGGTGACATTTGTCTTCTGCATTGGGTTTTATCCAAGTGGTTCTGGGACAATAAGATAAACCCCACCCAACATCCTGTTACAGTGATTAGTGAATTACTGAGCGTGATGCTCTATCATAGTTTTGGGGGAAGGTCATTCACATTTGTAGGTCTCGGTTGTCTCATCTGTGAGATGGGGGTGGAGGTTATGCCTGTAGGAAGGTGGTAGAAACTGAGCAGATAACCCCTTTAGATCTGTGTTGCGTATCATGTCTTTGAGTCCAGGTGGCTCATGGTTTTAGAGAGAGGTTTCTCTCCTGTTACCGTTATTTTTAAAATTATACTGATGTCAAAGCCACTTCATAGTCATGAAATAGCCAACATAGGAAGAAAGAAAAATGGGGAAAAAAGCAGTGCTCTCTGTCTAATCTATTCCCATCTACCAGGGGCAAAGACATTAGCACAAGTTGAGAATTCTTTCGAAGTTATTTGTTAACAATTCTTCATTTAATTATTGAAAAAGACCATTTGGGTGGCAAGTCTAACAAAGGTTTATCCTAGAGACCCCTAGGTATTTGGTGCAGAAAATGTGTGTTTCACAAAGACTCCTTCCAAAGTATTGTAGTGAGTGCCATGGTGTCATAGCTTATAGTAACCTCAAACTCTAGGGTTCAAGTGATCCTTCTATCTCAGCTTCCTGAGTAGCTGTGACTATAGGCCCCAGCCACACACCCAGCTACTTTTTCTATTTTTAGTAGAGGTGGGCTCTCACTCTTGCTTAGGCTGGTCTTGAACTCCTAAACTCAAGGGATCCACCCCCTCCCACCTCCCAGAGTGCTAGGATTACAGGCATGAGCCACCACCCTTTGGCCAGATGCAGTCTTGTGTTCAAAGGCAGTCCAGAGGCAGAATTCCTTCTTCTTTAAGAGACAGCGCTGTTTTTCCCCCTGTAAGGCCTTCAATTGATTGGATGAGGCCCACCCACAGTATGGAAGATCATCTGCTTTACTCAAGGTCTACTGATTTAAATGTAAGTCACATCTACACTGTCACAGAAACATCTAGTCTGACGTTTCACAAACAACTAGGTTCCATGGCCTAGGCAGTTGACACAAAAAATGAACCATCACAGAACTGCTTAAAGACAGCTGAGGTTCATTTGGGCTTCTATTAGTTTCTAGAACACTGGAGCACTGGGGAGACATTGATTTAGTTACTTCCAAAAGGGAAATCTATTCAAACTTCAGAGTGCTTTTTCTCCCCTCCCCAGAAATCTATCAATGCCCACAATGGGCTTGGGTGGTGAGTCTTGGCCTCTGGCTGCTGAGCCCTGGCCCCTGACTTCTGGCCCCCAAGGAAGGAGCTTTGTTTGTGCTGATCAGGCAGAGTGTGTTGCGGACTTATGTCTTATTCTATGAGGCTCTTCTTTTCAGAAACACGAACCTATCTGAACTTCTCTAATACTTTGTACCTGACTCTGGGCACTTAAAACTTTGGCTCATGTGTCCCAACTGATGTACACTTTGTAGCCCTTTCCAGCAGGTGGGTACTTTCCCTGAGGGCAAGGCCTGAGCTCACACTTGTGAATAGCAGCTCCAGTGCTCAGGTAACTGCTTTTTGATACATTTCGCTCATCTGGAGAGAATTCTAAACATTGTTACTCTATCATGTTTCTTGCATAGAAAAGTGATTGGTGTCAGCCCAACTTAAGCCCCATGTAAAATAGGAGAAAGGAGAAAACTTGACATCTACCACAGACAGAGGCTGTCATCGCCGGTCTACCTTTGCAGTTCCGCATATCTGCAAAGGTTTGACCCCCCCAAAGGGGGGTCAAAATAAGTCTTGCTGCTGAGTTAGGCTGTGAAGTTGTGCCTTTTATTTATAGATAGACCCTTTCCCCACATGGAGTAGGGGTCCAAACAGCAGAAGGGACTGTGGGAGTTTGTCAGAGGGGGCAGAATTGATAGGGAGCTTTGTAGGGGTGGGCTACTGGACCGCACTGCAGAATTGGCCAGGATAGCTGCATTAGTTTCTGTTACTGCTGTAATGAATCACCATACATTTGTGGCTTAAAACAATACAAATTCGTTATTTTATTACAGAAGGTCAGAAGGTCAGTTCTGACACAGGTTTGGTGGGCTAACGTCAAGATGTTGGCAGGACTGTGTTCCTTTCTGCAGGCTCTTGGGGAGAATCTCTTCTTGCTTTTTCCATGTTATAGATGCTGCTTTCTATCTTTGGCTGGTGACCTCTTCTTCCATCTTCAAAGCCAGCCATGGCAGGTTGAGTCCTTCTCACATTGTATCACTGATCTCTTTCACTCTCAGTTTTTTTTGGAGACAGAGTCTCATTCTGTTTTATTGCCACCAGGCTAGAGTATAATGGCATCAGCATAGCTCACAACCTCAAACTCCTGGGCATAAGCAATCCTCCTGCCTCAGCCTCCTGCGTAGCTGGGCCTACAGGTGTTGGCCACGATGCTGGGCTCATTTTTCTATTTTTAGTAGAGATGAGGTTTCCATCTTGCTCTGGCTAGTCTTAATCTTCTGAGGTCAAGGGATCCTCCCACCTCTGCCTCCCAGAGTCCTAGGATTATAGGCATGAGTGTGGGTCCCTCTTCCACTTTTAAGAACCCCTGTGATTACAATGGGTCCATCCAGATAGTCAAAGATAATCTATCTCATGGTGGTTAACTTAATCACATTTGCAGTTTTCCCTTTGCCATGTAACATAACATGTTCATAGGTTTGCGGTAGTAGGATAGAGACCTCCTAGAAAGCTATTAGTTTGCTTACTGTGGCTGCCCTATATTTCCATTCAAAATAATTAATTAGTGTAAGATATGACTTTAAATTAAAAAGCATAATAATTTCACCAGCTTTAACAACGCTAAGAGTTTTGTTGAGAGTTTGAAGTAAAACATAAAAAAGATATTTATGCTTAATTTATTAAATTCGTAAATTATTCATTTACTTGGGAATGTTTTGCTTATTAAGGTTGTACTCTTATCTGAGCAGGTATTGGAAGTGCTTTTTAAAAAAGAAAATGCATTAGATTTATAGTTGAAGTGCCTAAAAAAAATCAAGTGTGTCACATTTACAATTGCAGCTTTAAAATGTTTAAAGGAATTTTTATTAACTTTGGAAAAGAAGTTTACTTTTTAGATGGACTTTGGTCTGTTAAATTTGAGTTTATTAACAGTAATAAAAGGTCCTCTTACTTGGTATTAAAATTCATTATACTTGTAAATTGAATATCAAGATTCACTAGTTGAACTTAAAGGAAACTTTAATGAAAACTAGGTCTCTATAGTTGTTACTTTTCAACAAACATTAATTTTAAACCAAGAAGCTGTATATAATTCTGTCTACGCACATAAATGCTCCCTAACCTTTATTCTAGTTAAGGTTAAGTATATGGTCCTAAGTGATATTTTAAAAAGCATTGATGAATGTATGTATTTCAAAAAAATCATTTTTTACAGAAAGGGTCTCGGTCTGTCACTCAGAATGGACTGCGGTGACGGGATCAGAGGTCTGTAGCCTCAAACTCCTGGGCTCTCGCGATCCTCTTGCCTTAGCCTCTTGAGTAGTTGGGACCACAAATACATGCTACCATGCCTGAGTAATTAAAAAAAAATTTTTTTTTAAAAGATGGAGTCTTGATGTGCTGCTCAGGCTGATCCTGCCACCTTGACCTCCCAGAGTCCTAGGCCCAGAGGCAGGAGCCCAAGTGTATGGGTTTATTAACTGAGTCAGGCCTGGCATTGTGCTAGGTACTATGTAATTGCCACAAATAAGAGTACAATGTAGCAAAGTCTACCAGCAAAGCCGTGTTGTAAGAGATGAGATTTACTCATTTGGGGGAGGCTTTAGTGAGGAAGTGGCCTTAGGGAGTAGCAGGTGCTCATGAGACAGAGGGTGGAGGAAGAACATTCTAGGTATGTGACTATGTGAGCAAAGAATGCATGGGGCATCTAGGGAATGCTGAGATTTTGTGATCCTGGTAGAGGTTTAATAAAAAATACCTATATTCCTAGCCAGGTATTGTGGCGGGCGCCTGTAGGCCCAGCTACTCTGGAGGCTGAGGCAAGAGAATCGCCTAAGCCCAGGAGTTGGAGGTTGCTGTGAGCTGTGTGACGCCACTGCACTCTACTGAGGGTGACAAAGTGACACTCTGTCTCTACAAAAACCAAAACAACAACAACAACAACAAAAAACCTGTACGCCTAATTATTCTCATATACCATTTATATCATTTTCTGATGGACAGTTTGTAGCTGGGTCAGTATATATTCTAGACTGAAAGTATCAAGTGAGTTAGTCACCCACAAGTAAGTCACTTGAGTAAATCCCATCCACTTAAAAACACAGAACACGTCTTGTGTGTCTGGCTCCAAACATTTCACATGGGTGTATTAGTTGACAAGTCAAAGAATTTGAGACAGAGAAGGGTTAAGCAAAGTGACAAAAGGTACGCTGCAAGACACCTTGCATTAGACAAGCTGTTTTTTCTTTCTGGAATGTTCTTGCCCTCATTCTGCTCAGATTGGTTCCTTCTTACCTTTTAGGTCTCAGTTTCAACATCACTTCAATGGAGAGACCCCTGTTTAGTCTAAAGCAGGTCCCCCTTGTTCTATATCTCATGCCCTTCTTTTTTTTTTGAGAGTCTCACTTTGTCACCCTCAGTAGAGTGCCGTGGCGTCACACAGCTCACAGCAACCTCAAACTCTTGGGCTCAGTGATTCTCTTGCCTCAGCCTCCCAAGTAGCTGGGACTACAGGTGCCTGCCACAAGGCTCGGCTAATTTTTAGAGATGGGGTCTCACTCTTGATCAGGCTGGTCTCGAACTCCTGAGCTCAGACAGGCACTCCACCCACATCGGCCTCCCAGAGTGCTAGGATTACAGGCATGAGCCACCACACCGGCCTTCTCGTGGCCTTCTTTACTCTCTTCATAACACTTATTACCAATTACCTTTTTAACTTGTTTTCTCCACCTCCCCTTTTTTTAAGTCAAGTGCAGTAGTGAGAAGGGGCGAAAGAGTGGAATAAGGAGTGCAAACTATAACTGTGAACAATTGTTTTTTCTCTCTCTTTATTTATTTATTTGTAGTTTTTCCCCCCCAGGGCTGGGTTTGAACCTGCCACCTCCAGCATATGGGGCTGGCGCCCTACTCCTTTGAGCCACAGGTGCCACCTGTTTTCCCCTTTCTTAATAGACTTTCAATTCCATTAGGGTAGGGACCAGTTCTGTCTTGTTCTCCACCCTCCTCCCAGGGCCTCCCACAGGTCTAGTATATAATAGCTATTCTATGAATGTCTATGGATGAATAAATGGAAATGGGCTTCCAAATTCATTACTCCCTAATCATTCTACTATACAAACAGTATATGGAAATACCCCCATTAGGCATAAGGGTGTATTATGGACTCAGGTTATTATTCAGCAATAAGTTTATTTTTCTATGTATTCCTAGAAATCTTATAATAATGGTAACAAGTTTCTGGAAAAAGGAATATAAGTTTCAATAGGCAAAAGAGAAACATATTTGGTATATTAAAAACCAACTCGAATTGGCATACACCAAAAACACACCACTGTGTGTGTGTTGTTGGAAAAACATTTATTGCAATTCAGTGTCAAAAATTTTTTACAAAAATATGCCACCGTTTGGTACAAACAACTATAAAAAAAATCAGTTCATCATGCAAGAAAAGTGTGTAAATAATTTATACAGAAGGATTCAGCTGACACAATATTAAATAAACATCTTTGCATATAATTGGTCTAACCTTATGCTTTTAGTGACAATGTTCAATCCCCACTATTGTTTTTCACTGAAAGTACATTAAAACTTATAAGCTTAGGACACAGGCTGTAATAAACACACCCCCTTTAGCCAGGGTGCTTGGCACTTGGTAGAATAAAGATGGCGCTAAGGATTTCTAAGTAGAGCACAGCTTGGAGCCTTCTGTTTAACAGACTTGTGCATTGTTAATTCAACAAACACATCTATACTCAGAGACAGAAAAAGTCATGTTCAAACTCCAGAAGTAATGTTGTAGCAGATGGAGTTTCAAGAAGTTCAGAGTTTTGGAGCAGTCATCCATTTTGGGGCGAATGGTTAAGTTTTGAGAGATTTTTCAGGAAGCTTTGTTTGCTGAGCTCAAGGACACTTTGATAAATGCCCAGCAGACAAAGAAATGAATATTGTGGGCCCTTGCTCCTTTCTGCCTCATGGAATCATTTCCCTTTACTTAGTGAAGATGAGGTTTAGTAGAGAGTGAACTCGCGCTGGCACAGAAACTCACTGGATCACACAGCTGGGACTGGACGAGGAGGAGGGGGAGTGGATGGGTGAAATGTACCTCTGAGTCTAAGGGAGAGGCGACACTTGCTTGGTTGACCATCAGAACCTGACTTTCTGCAAAGCAAGACACTGTTCAGACCTTACCTATTTTTATAAGGGCCATCTTTGTAATCAAAATGTAAGTGCCCAAGGAAAAAATGAATTTGTTGAAACATGCTGTTTATTTTATAGCACGCGGCTTATACTCACTAGAATGCCCTACAAACCACAGTCAGAGGCCTGTAAAAACATCAAGTGGCCTCTCCAATAAGAACCAGGGACTTGAAATGTTTGGAAAGGCCAGATGCCCAGCGCTGGGAAGTCTCCCATGCCCTGCACAGTGAAGGCTTTGAGAGGAATCACATTTGGGGGGAGTCATGTGTCTTTAATCATACTAAAAGGTGCTAGGGGTGGGGGTGTGAAGCATACAAGGTCAGGCCTCAGGAGGTGCCAGGTTGGTGCTCAGCTCTGCCACTGAGTCCCAGGTGGGCTGAGGCATGTTGCCAAACATCCTGAACCTGCTTCCTCATCTTGAAAGACAGAAGGAGCAGCATCGGACTCCTAATGCTCCGTCTCTAACGTCCCTTCCAGGTCTAAGGTCAGGGGTAGGAGTTGCCTTTGGAAAACTAACTACTCTTCTCAATGAAACAGAAAAAAAAAGCATGGAAAATGTTGAGTTTAAAGGAATTTTGTTTGTCGAAGCCGTCAAGGGCCCAAGATATATTAAAGAGCAACATCTCTGCATTTGCCTAGAGGTTCGAGGTGCTTCTGAGGTCTGTTTAAACACTAATAGGATTTTAGGCCAGCATCCAGTCAGATGAGATGGTTCACAGACTCAGATACTTGGAAACAGATAAAAAAAGACAACAGATGTCAACATAGAAAATGATGATAGAATTTAGTTAAAAAAATTCACACATAAAATTATAGTTAAAAACAATTCACACATAAAATAGAGTGTTTGCATAGAAAGACACTACTGCCCTACAACCTGGCAGAAAAACATAAACTCAGGTGCATATTTTATGATAAACATTATATTGAATAATAATATAAGTGTATTGAAGAACAATACACTGTTGAACCTTTCTTGAATGATTTACTTCCTTGTAAATCATACACTTGCTTAGACAAATGAAATTCCAAGCTCTTTCTTTTCTCCCATATAAAAACAACAGAAACAAAGAGCCTTTGTTCCTAGTGAGCTTCTCCTGGGAAAGGGTTCGTGAATCCACAAAGCTGAGAACTGTGGCGATCGCATAATACACACCCACAACCTTCCTTCACAAGTCCAAGTGGAGTCTGCTCGTGTGTTAAGAGTTTTGCAGTGGAAACTATCAGTCCACTTTAGTATAAAACTGATCATCATGGAACAAGTAGCATCTCACAACTGACATATGGGGATGTTGTTACTTTATAACTTGTTCATTTCTGCCACCTGCCCTTCCATTCAACTGATTTATCTGCTCACGGCATTGAGTAATAATGCAATTTAGTTTAAAAATGTCATCAGGTTTTATCTTTCTGGATCTTGCTCTAAAGTGAGCACTCCTAAACTTCATGTATTCTTTCCCCAAATGCTGGGCTTTACTCTCAAGAGACTCTAGGCTCGCTGCCCATAAACCTTGATCCTTCCAACCCTGTGGATTTGCTCCCCACTGCCCTGGACATAACACTTTCCTTCTTCTTTGGAAGTCTGAATTACTTCACATTTGACATGGAGTTTGAATTCTGCTTTACAGGGTTTAGGGTGGGGAGTAGGTAGGCACAGCAAAGGTGTAGATCATTCTATTTCTTCTATTGTCATGCCCTTCTGGCATTTAGATCAGCAGTTCTGAAACAGGGATTCTTTATTTTTGTTTTTCAGGTCAGGGTGAATTTGGGAAGGATTTGCCAATAAAAATTCTATGCACAGGGCGGCGCCTGTAGCTCATCGAGTAGGGCACCAGCCCCATATACCGAAGGTGGCGGGTTCAAACCCGGCCTCAGCCAAACTGCAAAACAGAAAAACAGCCAGGCGTTGTGGCAGGCGCCTGTAGTCCCAGCTACTCGGGAGGCTGAGGCAAGCGAATAGCCTAAGCCCAGGAGTTGGAGGTTGCTGTGAGCTGTGTGATGCCACGGCATTCTACCGAGGGCGATAAAGTGAGACTCTATCTCTACCAAAAAAAAAAAAAAAAAAAAAAAATTCTATGGACAGTTAGTGCCTAGGGAGCAAAAGTTTACCTTTCTAGCTCACTTTACTTGTATGTGAGGTTCCGGCCATGCTGTAGAGGTACCGTGGCCTCTAACACAGATTCTCCGAGCCTGCTGTTCACTTCCCATTGCCCCCACACAAACCACAGCATCAAAGATATGCCATTTCTCTTCCTTTCCCTCTCCCTCTCCACCTGCCATTTCCTTCTTTATTCTCATCCTCCAGTAAAAGAGAACCATAAATGTCGATTTCTTCTTTTTTCCTTAAATTTCCTTGACTCTATCATAGTCCTTCTCCAATACTATCAAAGGACATGGGGTGAACCCACAGGCACATCTCGGTAAACGCTTCAGAAAACTGTAACCCTATCACTCGGGGCAGGGATCATCTTGCACCTGTAGCTTGGTTCACAAATTCTGTGCTCACAGTACAATGCAGGCCATGTTTCTTGGACTGCAAACCTGAAGGGGTTGAGGAGTTTGTACCTCCTTAATCAGCATGAAGGAGCAGAGGTCACAAGTTGGCAGGAAGATGAAGGCCATGAACTCCTCAATCTTAAACTGCCATTCCAAGTCAGAGGTTCCAGAACTCTCCCAGTAATGGCAGAACCAGCTCCACCCCACATCTTTAAGGAAACTGAGAAATTTGAGAGAACCTGACAATTATGGAAGAAGCAACTTTTTATTCAACATTCTAGGCCCTGCATTCCCAATATGAAATTGATTCAGGGGGCGAAGAGGATTGTAAAAAATAAACCTTAGTTATTATAATGGTTTGTGGCCCTCCAAAGCTCAACTTTACCCAACAAAATCTGTTTTTTTAGACAGAGTCTCACTCTGTTGCCCAGGCTAGAGTGTTGTGATGTCAGCTTAGCTCAAAGCGACCTCAAACTCCTGGGTTCAACCGATCCTCCTGCCTAAGCCTCCCAAGTGGCTAGGACTATAGGATCTGCTGCAACACGTCAGTCATTTTTCTATTTTTAGTAGAGACAGGCTCTTGCTGTTGCTCAGGCTGGTCTCAAACTTCTGAGCTAAAGTGATCCTCCTGCCTTGGCCTCCCAGAGTGCTGGGATTACAGAAGTGAGCCACTGCACCTGGCTCAATAAAATCTTATTCCTTCATATTTAATTTTTTCTTATTAGGAAAAATTTAAATTCAATTTAGTTGCTTTCTTCTTGGGATGATAAGGGAAAAAATACAAGAAGTCCTGCTATAGGCACAAATATTGCCAAGTGAAGAGCATGGAACAGTTTACTTCCCTTCAGAATGTGGATCATGCATTACTGAGGGAAGGGTGTGAAGAAGCGTGTCACTAGCTTGTGTTGTTTCCGTACGTGCCTACCTTGTCTTTTCCCCTTTCCTGATCACCCCAAGGATCAACCTGAAAGGATACACTGTTCCTCAACATGAAAGTGAACCAGGTTCCTATTTCTGCTTTACTTTTTTGCCAAGGTCATGCAGGATGACAATTTTATTTGGAAAAAAAAAAGTGAATACAACTGCAAATATATGTACATTGTTGTAGAAAAGCCAACACTCTATAAAAAGTAAAAAAATCCAAAAACCTCCCCAGCCCTTCCCAGGAATATTTGACAATGAACTCATAAAGTCCTGAGATTTCTTTTCTTCTGCAGTTACCTGCTGATATTTGCCTTGCAAGATCCTCTGGGGTCTTTATGTTCTGAACATTAGCTCCCAAGCAAGTTAAGATGAGCTTATGGTATCTCTGCTCCCTATTTGGCTAGAACTCCAGCCTTTATTGGTAATCAACCTTGCAAAAAGCCCAGCTCATGTTGAAAAAACTTTGATGTTGGACCTAAAGAAAAGCAGCTCCCTGGCTGGTCACCCTGGCCAGTGGAACAGCCATTGATTGGCTGATATGTAAAACCTGCCTTAGGCTCCAACTGGGCTCCAATTCGTCCACAGACATACGCTCATCTAGAAAGACACCCAAGAAGCCCGGATGAGCCAGGAAGTTAAACACGAATAACGGGGTCTTCTCAGCTATCGTGGTGACTAGCTTTATCCTCGCTGTGGCAGGACTTCTCTGCCACTGTTTTAAATTGGTCTATTTCCCCAAATGAGCTACAACATGAAATGATAAAAAGACACATGGACTTTGGGGTTGTTCTAAGAAAGAGGCAACTCCAAAGAGGGTCCTGTTCACCTGAAAGTGTGACACAAGATGAGGGTTGCTTCCAATATCCCTTTGAAAGTGATTTTTAAATCACATTTTATAGTGATGAAGACATTTACAAGAGAAACGGACCTACAGCCTACTGGTTCATGCGCGTCGTGGGAGCACTGCACGCTTTTGGAGGTAGACCTTTGTGTGGTATCAGGACAAAGCCCTCTGCCCGTGCGGGTTTAGGATGGGTGGTACTGTGCTTTCTTTGCTTTTCAAAACAAACTCCAAATCGAAACCCAAAGCCCAAGGATTCCTCACATGTAGTTTTTCTTCTTTCTCTCTCTTTTTTTCTTTCTAAACACATTTTCACATTGTAAACAAAGAGTGTTCTGTTTTGTATTCGAGTTTTGCCTCTTTCTTCCTAGGGAACTATAAAGGAGTTTCCGCGATCATCCAGAGAATTCCATTTTTAACGCTGAAATAGAATTCTTGTCTTCTGTCTTGCTGGCAAATTATTAGGAAAAAAAAGTTTATTTACAGTATTTCTGCTTTTCCATACCAATTCTAACGAGAAGTTCACATTCTTACATTCCCAGTCAGCCACTGCATCCTTCCCTCCAACGTGCTCTCAATGACTTATCTCACAAGTTTTGAGCCAATGTTTAAAATGTACACTATTTATATATGAAGTGTCCGAACGCCACATTCCCAGCTATCCAATCAGCAGGGGGGACCCTTCTGCAGTGTTTCCATGTGCTGAGATTCAGAACTTGAACAAGTTGATAAAGTCCTGGGGTGAAAGTGAAACGGAGCAGCTCTCCGGGTTATTGGCAGTGCACGGATGGTCAGTGCCCTGGAAGGGAATATTGTGGTTAGCGTTGAGTTCTCAGAGGCAACTTATGTCGGCTTTTGTCACCAACAGAAGGCATTGAGGCATTGCTCAAATTCAAAACAATGTTTCTTTGTTATGCCACAGGTCTGGAAAAACTAAAGAGCTGTGTGTTTGCACACAAATGCATGTACCCTGGACACACAGAAATTGGACTTAGGGGGTGGGTAGATTGCAGAAAAAAAATAAACATAAGGGAGTGAAGGAAATGAAGGTCATTGAAAGTCCACTCCTGTCTCCCTTCCCTTGGGGGCTGAGATAGGGAAAGAATAGGGAAGGATTTGGTCTTACAAGGCTGGATGGCACTGTTGGCTCTTAGCCCCTGGGCTAGGGATCTGTGGTGGCCACTTCTGAGACTCATACCTTCCACGAAAGAATGTGACAGTGTTTGCAAAGCTGAAGAGTGTCTCCATATTGCTCTTTCCTTGGGTAACATCGGATAAGTTTAAAATACATCTTCTTCCAATCCAGCTGCCCTTTGTCTGACAAAATCAATCGCTTGCGGATCTAAAAAAATCAAATGAATAAAGGAAGTTGCACAAGAGTTTGTCAAGAAGATGGTTCGTGGTTTTCTGGTTCAGAAATGTTCTTCTCCCATCCTCTTTCCCCCTCCTTTAAAAATCTCTACCCTACAATAGCCAAAGGAAAAAGCTCTGAAGATATAAAATATACCTTCTTAGCTCTCCCCAGTTAAACAGTAGCTTTCAACCAGTCTTTAAAAGAAACAGGTGGCTGGTAATATGTTCCTAGTTACCTTTGTGATCTTAATAAACAGCTTCAACTTTTTCTTTGCTATAGACTTCAGTGATTATTTCCAGGGAAATGCAGTGAGTGCTTGGCACTGTGGTTCTATTTTATATGTAAATATTAGTGGCTTCATGAACAGAACTTGTTAAACTCACACATCTATATAAAGAAACTGGAAAAAGACCAACAAACTTGAGGCAGCATGATGAGAGGAAACAGGCTTGTAGTTGATAGCTGAAGGCCCAAATTCAAGTTTAAGGCCAGTTTCCTCACCCAGAGAGCCACTTCACTAATTTGGATATGTCACTTAGCCATCTGTGGCCTTAGTCTCTTCTTCTGTTTCAAGTGGGCAGAACAATAACTATCTTCTCTAAGTCATTAAAGTAAAATGAATTATTATCTGTAAAAGCACTTACACTGCAAAATACCGAAAAAAGGGTAAATTGTTTGGTTGTAGAAAGAAAAGATGGTGCCAATTTATAAAAAATATTTTTCTTTTGGTACGTTGTAAAATAGGAATAGGTTAAGAACATAAGTATTTTTCTCCCATTAAAACTATCTGGAAAAAAGCAAACAAGCCCTCACACACTCATTATTTAAAAACTCCTATAGGCGGTGCCCCTAGCTCAGTCGGCAAGGGCACCAGCCATATACACCTAGAGTGGAGGGTTTGAACTCGGCCCAGGTCTGCTAAGCAACAATGACAACTGTAACCAAAAAATAGCCGGGCATTGTGGTGCGTGCCTGTAGTCTCTGCTACTTGGGAGGTTGAGGCAAGAGAATCGCTTAAGCCCAAGAGTGAGCTGGCTGTGAGCTGTGATGCCACAGCACTCTAACCAGGGCAACAGCTTGAGACTCTGTCTCAAAAAAAATAAAAAAAAAATAAAATAAATAAAAACTCCTATACCCTCTCCCCATGCTTGAGAAGGACACCAAGGGAGCTGGGGATGCAGTAGAGAAGGGAGGGGGGAGGCCCGCTGGGCCCTGCCTACCTGCCTCTCAGAGAAGTGGTACTGACACAGCTTCTTCCACAGCAGCCGGTCCTCGCTGAGCACATGCAGGTCAGGGGCCACCTGCCCCAGGCTGACCAGGTCTCGCCCGTCACTTAGCCGCTGCATGATGTTGAGTTGCAAGCACAGAGGCAGGTCAGTGAAGGTGAGGCCTTTGAAGGCAGGCTGTAGAGAGAAGGATGGCAAGCTGGGGCTTGGAGAGCGCATCTCCCCAGGGGGCACACCCTCCAAGGAGGCAGCTGGCCCCTTGTCCTCTGCTCACAAGCTGCTTTACTGATAGGGGGTCAAAAGCAGGAATTTCCCCATCCTAAAGGCAGAAATAGGACCCCTGGGCCAAGACCCACAAGAATGGCCTGGAGTAGCTTGAGCTGAATGTGCTGGAGGCATTTTGCTTAGTTTCACAGAATTTTATACTTTTACTCTCAAAGATTCTCTAAGTAGCACATGTGGGATTCTCCTGCTTCACTCAGGTCACTCAGTTACAAGATTCCCTTCCTTCCGGGGTCCTCATTGCTCTGCAGGGAGAGACCCAGGCTGCTACCCTGGGCTCCTCATCTTCACTGGCTCCTGCAAGGAGGTTACTCTTCGGTACCCAAATGCACTTTGCTCCCCTGTCCTCAATGCCCTCACCTCCTCATTCCTCTGCCTGGACAAATCTCACCCTTCTCCATTCAGTTCAAACCCACTTCCCCCGAAAGGCCTCGTTTGCTTTTGTGACTTCCTTAGGCCTTTTTCATTGCATCTTCCTAGAATTCCTGATCTCTTTCTTTCTTTTCTTTTTTTTTTTTTTGCAGTTTTTGGCCAGGGGCCGGGTTTGAACCTGCCACTTCTGGTATATGGGGCCGGCGCCCTACTCCTTTGAGCCACTCTTTCTGACGAGTTTTACCATATCTCCCTTTCATCATGCAATGTAACCCTTTTATGAAAGGAACCTTAAAGAGAACATGCCTACTAGAACTTAAGCTCTATAAAGGCAGGGAATTTTATATTTTTGGGGGGGGGCGGGGCTGGGTTTGAACCTGCCACCCTCGGCATATGGGGCCGGTGCCCTATTGCTTGAGCCACAGGCGCTGCCCAGGGAATTTTATCTTTTTTACCATTGTGCCCCTAGTGTCTAGAAAAATACCCAGTAGGTAGAAGGCACTCAATAAATACCTGTGGAATGAATGAAATCCAAATAATTAAATGGGTAGAAAGCAATAATAATACAAAGATCCTGTGCTGAAATGTGTGTGTGTGTGTGTGTGTTTGAGTGTCTGTGCACCCTGGGAATGGCTGGTCCACAACCCTTTGGCCTATGCTGTACCATCCACTAAGGCATTTCTATTGAAACCTAGGGGTCCATGGAACATTTTGAAAACTGTTGGTCTGTGCATAACACACAGGAAATTAATCATGAGCTTCTCTAGGAGCAGCTGTTGTACCCCTGAACTTATATTTAAGCCTTTATTGTTTAAAATGTTGGTGAGCTCATGATAGCCCAGCTAGGCCTGCATCCCTAAAGGAAAGCCCTAATTTTGTATCGCTTGCAGACTAGCCTGGCACAGACAAGCTCTTCAGGTGCTGCGATGAGTTCTTAGGCTGGTGAGAGACCCAGAAGCATAAGCAGACAGTCAAGGACAGTACGTTAAAGGCTCTCATAGAGGGAAGCAGAAAGCACTATGAACAATCTGAACCAGCAGGTCCTCAAATATTTTTGCTGATATGTCTTAAACATTGACAGGATGATGAAGTCAACAGGTCACCTGGGACTGGATTCCTTCTCTTCCCACACTAGTGCTGGGTGAACTCTCGATACTGACATTTGTTAGGTCAATGTTCTGTCACTTCTGAGAGGTCACAGGAAAACAAAAAAATACAGGATGAAGAAATGCTTCCTTAGCTCAGGGGGAAATACCCTGAGAATGGGCATCAATTTTCCTCCTCAAATTCTGCACAAAGCATATCAATGCCCAAACACACAGGGGATTCCAGGGGACACTTAGTCTTAGCAGTTGCCTCCTGTGTCCCCTGCAGGGCAGGAGGGGCAGAGGAGAGTGGCCATGGGAAGGCTGAGCTACTGAGAACTGTGGGGCGGCATGGGAAGAACACCACATGGGCAATCAGTGGCTCTGAATCTCAGGCTCCCTGGGGAAGTCTAGGGCTCAGTTTCCCCATATCCAAAGTGAATAGTTTAGAAGATTCTGAGGATTCTTTTAGTTTTAGCAATCTCAGACTTGGAAGGACTTTGGCCACTTATTCATCAGAAGTATCTATGACTTGACAATTTGCATTGCTCCGTTCTGCCTCAGGCTGCTGGGCAGAACTTTCAATTGTTTGCAAAATTCAGGTCTTCGCCAGCCACAGAAGGCCTTAGACCCATTTGTCGTTTATCATCTGCTGCTGATCATATGAGCTAATAAAACTGCCATGAGATTTTCTTTTTGTTTCCAGCACTTCAAAGCCTCTACTTTTTTGGTTAAAACTCCCAGGCCAATTATTACATTAACTCCTATTAAAGGCAAGTCCACTTGGCAGCATTCACTCTGTCAAATTTTCAAAACTGCACTTTTCCAAAATCCTTGCCCAGACCCCATGCCGAGTCCTTACTCCCGAGAAATGGTTAACTACTTGTGAGCCTTTTTCTTTCTGACTATAAACACATAGAAGAAAAATAATTCACTCTTGCCCCTCTAATCCAGCATTTGCCTAAAATCCACTTGTGTTTACCCTGCTCCGTGTCAAAACCCTGCCTTGTCCAGTGCATACCATCATTATATATCATTCCACCTCCTAGAAACTGGCTCTCTTAATTTCTTTCCTTCATTCTTTATTAATTATTTTTTTCCAGTTAAATTTAACTCCATAGAATTAGATGTGAACATTTCAAAGGAAAACAAGATTATGTGCTGGGAAGATACTAATAGAACTTTGGCAAATAAAAGCATTTACTGTGAAAGTCACCTTGATATTTTTATGTGACAATATACTTCTCTTTGGCCAAGAGACTTTAAAAAGACTTAAAAAAGACTCAGAAAGAAAAAAAAAGGGTTGGGGGTGGCTCCTGTGGCTCAAAGGAGTAGGGCACCAGCCCCATATGCTGGAGGTGGCGGGTTCAATCCCAGCCCCAGCCAAAAACTGCAAAAAAAAAAAAAAAGGGTTAAGTAGATTGAACTGATTAAGTACTTTCTCTTTCTTTTTCTCTTTTTCCCTCTCAATTTTCATTCCTCTGGAGAGCTGGGCATTTGTAGGAAAAGCCCTTCAGGGCTCCATGAGTTCCAGCACAGCTCTCAGAACCAAGAAGAGCTGGGGCAGAGGACAGGAGGCAGGAAGGTGCAAGGGGTAGGCTCTGCAGAAAGATCTGGCTTTAATTTTCTTAACTACTCAGCCTAATTCTTCTTGTGTATAAAATGTGGATAGATAGATTATATATAGTGTTGCTAGGCAGAGCAGATGAGATAATGCACAGAAGTACTTAGCACTGTGCCCAGTAAATATTAGCCACTATAATGACTCCTACTTACAGTTATTCTCTAAAGGAGTTAATTAATGCACATAGTCAGAAAGGATTTAGAGGAGTGTGTACACAGAGAAAACCCTTAACGATGACAGTTACTGCATTTACATTACTTTTACGTGGTAGGCACCTGGCCAACTGCTTTTTACAAGTTACCAATGAAATCTTACACCTGGGCTATGAGGGAGGCATTTTTGCTCCTATTTTGCAACTGAGGAAAGTGAGGCATGGAGACGTTGAATAACTCGTCCTACATCCCGAGGTTGGTGCATTATCATCATCATCCATGACACAGGGCGGCACTTCCCAACTGTGTTCCTTTGAACACTGAACGGTTGAATAAACTTCATTCATCTAAAATTTACTGTCCCCTGCTCTGTGCTGGGTACCCAGAGTAAGGTGGGTAAACGCCCTTTCTTTACAGAGTTTATAAGCCAGTGGGTGGAGGCAAAAAGGTGCATACACATGAGCCAATTTCAGATGATAATAACTGCCCTGAGGAAGGCGATGTGATAGTGACATTGATGGACTGGAAGGTCAGGGAAGGTGTCAAGCTTGAAAGCCTGGAGGCAGGACCAAGCTTGGAGTGTGCAGAGAATAGCATGGCTTGGCTGGAGTTTCTCGTGCAGAAAAGAGAGTGAGTGAACTTCAGTGTTTGATCTCTTCTGTCTGGATTAAAGAGGTTTAAGTAAAGCTGGATCATTGGATAAAGAGTTGGAAGAAAGCTGGATTGAAAAGAGTTTGGAAACCACTGATGTTAAGCAAGCTTTGCCATTTTGGGTATAATGAACTCAAGAGTTCTGGCCTCAGCTCTGGCCCTAATTGCTATGTAACTCTAGAAAAGTCACTGGGCTTCTCTGTTCTCCACTCCAACCCTGCCTCAGGAAGGGTAATACCATGTACAATGGCTACTTCCCAAAAGTGCCTATGCACCAAGTAGGGCTCAGAGGAAGTGCAAGGTGTGGGGCAGATGTGGCCAACGGGTCTCCTAGCAAGGTGGAAAGAGGGAATGGAGGCAGGCTCCAGGCATGTGCAGCAGCCTTCGTGGCCATTCCAAAGTTGCTGGAGGGAAGATGGCCTTAGGACAAATGGGACTTGCTCTTTCTATCACTGGCTGAGAAATGTCTCTCCTGGGCTTAGCCACAGAGAATGTCAGAAATCAGGTAGGAGGTGTAAGTGGGTCTTCTGTGAGAGATAAGCTGGGAACTTGGGTCTCAAAGTCACATGGCCAAACTATGCCTCCATGGAGGAGATGGGACTAGGGTACATTACTAGAATAAATCAAGTCAGGTAAGTGTTGATAATAAACACATTGTCTTCAAATAAACAAAGAATCAAGATGGTTTCTGAAGATGACTTGCAGTTGTGTTCCTCTATGAGTATGTGGGTGAGTGTGAGTGTTGTAGCCTCATGACCCTAAGGGGTCATGTAACTCTGAGCCTTCTGATTATTTCCTCCATTTCACAGCTTACACAGTGATGGTACAGACAGATCATTAACAGTGAAGTCAAGGCATATGTTTTAAAAACTTCATATAGTAAAATAGTTATTTAAACGTGGTCAAAGAGTTTCTTCTCCTGATATGGGGCAGCCCCAAGCATTATCAGTGTGGGTCCCGGAAAACACTAGAGACAGCCATGGCCGGTGATTAGATAAACAAGCGAAGTGCTACGTGAGCTGCCTAAGTGTGTCTGTCCATTAGTGAGCCCTGAGAGATTACGCCAGCATCTTTCTCACATTTTTTGTGCGCTTTTGTCTTCCTGCTCGCTATTGAGGACGAGAACTGAGGGCCAAGTTATATTCTGAAAGGCAGAAGGAATTACTGACACAGAGTGCTGTGCTTGGCTGCTAACATAGGGCTTTCTCTGTGCTTTCAGTGAGAAATGCTCATCTTCCCCACGTGTACATTCATAGTCTTTAATCAAAGGCTTCCTTTGTCATAACTACCAAGAATTGGAACTAGGATTTTAGAAGGCTGGTACCATTGCTCCAAGCCATGGCCTTCACAGCCCTATTGTGTTCAGGGCAGCATCCTAAAGCTGCAAACAACCCATTCTTTATGGGGAAATGAGAGATCTCCAAACCCTACTAAAAAATTTCAGCACGACAGCCAGCATCTCCCCCAAAGCCAGGTTTCCCACTTTCCCATGATGGTTCAGAACACCGTCATCTTTCATGAACTTTGATCCTCTTTCTCTGCGTTCTTCTTCCCACCCTCCCTTTATCAGGAGGTCCCCTGGCCCACCCTCAGCAGCAGGACCAAGCATCACAGGAGAACAGACCAGACCGCTCCATCACCAGGGTGGTTTGAAGTCTGGGCGAGGTGGTCCAGCCTCTCAGCCGCGGCCCTGACTGCTAGGAGGGGCGGTGGTGCCTGCTTACCCTGGTAATCTGGATGTTGTTCAGCTGCTGCTGCCAGTGCAGAATCGTCTCCATCCGGTACACCCACATGTTAATGTTCCCGACCAGCACAGACTTGCCGACTCTCTGCACCAGTGTACACAAGGACGTGTAGAGGGTCTGCAGGAGTTCTCTGATTAGTCTAATGTTTTGTTGGTCTTCAAGGACTGGAGAGGGGAAGAAAAAAAAGTAATTGAAGTTATGATACTAGAACATCTTGTATTTTGTAAGTGGGCTTTTCTTCTTTTCCATCCTGCTCGTGTTACCCAGGCAGTGCCCCTGGGGGGAAGGTTTTCTTTCTCACAGGTGTTTATTCTGCCCTTGGCCAAGCTTCTGCACTGGAGGTTAAGGCATAGAGTTTCCATTATCTGGGTCCCTTTTTGTTCTCTTCTCCCTGGTTTTCTATAAAGCTCCTTTCTCTTTTCATTGGTCTACCAGCACACAGGGGTCACCTGATCAGAAAGCTGCCCCTTTTGCTTATCGTGGTGGTCAGTGCAAGGAACACGGTTCCAGTGGAGTTTGGATTTGGGGTTCTAATCCTGTCTGGCTGGCTGACTGTGTGATTTCAGACAAATCACTTCTTCTCAGGGCCTCAGTTTCCTCAAAAACACCGAGTCCACTGAACCAGAAACCTAAGATTCCTTCTAGCTCAAATAGTGTGGGAATCTGTGCTGCCTTTGCACAGAGCTCAATTTTCTAGGAATTTGGAATCTGGAGACTCAGCAGCCAAAGCTGGGACATGTGCCTATACTGAGAAGCCTGGGAAGCCTTAGAGTAGGACATAAGGATGACAGTAAAGAAGGGACAGGAGGGTGATGGCCTCACCCTCTGCCAGGAGGATGAATTGTACCTTGCTGAACTGCAACCTGGCACCCCCGAAATGTACCCAGAGTTATTCGTTTCCATCCATTCACATTCCTTTAAATATAACATGTCCACTCGATTGGAAAATCCAGCTGCCTGCCCCCGTGTCTATGAAAAGGGGTGAGAGTGAGAGCGAGCTCACCTTTCAGTACCACTTTTTCCAAAATGTTCATGAAGTTCTTTTGGGCGATGCCACTCAGGGATGTGAGCTGTGACTTTGCTATCAGTTCCAACAGCTGTGGATAAAAATAGAAGTCGCCAGGCTTAGAACACAGAGATATTTTTCTCTTCTAATCTTCACTTTCGAGTCCCATGACACGTGGATACAGACTGACAGGGAGAGATAAATGGCAGGCACGGCCACAATGCAATAAAAAGCAGATGCTCAGAGTGGAAGATAAATGGGGTAATTCAGAGCCCAGGAATCGGGCTGAATAGTTAATTGCTTCTTTTTCACTTAAATATAAAGAGTTTTGACTTCAGCTAGGGCTAATCCTTTCTATTTGTCCTGCTTAGGTAAGTGGAGCTGACGTCCTCTGATGGGAACAATACCTCCCATGACCTGCAAACACTTGAGTTCTGCATAATCACCCCTAGTGGGAGTTCTCTTGCCCCAACTTGAACTTCTTCCCCTCTGGCACTGACTGCTCTCAAGGCACCTGAAAGCTCATGTTTAGCAACCCTGTGCACGTTCCAAGGGAGTGGAGATCCTTATCCAGGTATCTCCTGCTTCTGCAGCGTTCAGTAAACATGCCTGTTAAGGAAAATGTCTCATTGCACTTAGCTTTCTGGAGAAAGAGGCCAATCACAGGAAGACAGAGAAATTCAGGGATGTCCAGCAGATATACCTATTTCTACTTAGACACAGTGTTGACACTGTGGCTAACAAGTAGGAACCTTGTAGTTCTTAGCCTTAGATTCAACTCTTTTCTTTTTTGAGACAGAATCTCACTCTGTTGCCCAGGCTAGACCCAGGTTAGCCTAGCTCACAGCAACCTCAAACTCCTAGGTTCAAGCCACTCTTCCGCCTCAGCCTCCCGAGTAGCTGGGACCACCGGGTTTCTGTCTTCCTGTGATTGGCCTCCTTTTCCAGAAAGCTAAGTGCAATGAGTCATTTTCCTTAACAGGTATGTTTATTGAATGCTGCCCAGCTAGTTTTTCTATTTTTAGTAGACATGGGGTCTTGTTCTTGCTCAGGCTGGTCTTGAACTCTTTTTTTTTTTGCCTTGGTAGAGTGCCATGGCATCACACAGCTCACAGCAACCTCCAACTCCTGGGCTTAGGCGATTCTCTTGCCTCAGCCTCCCAAGTAGCTGGGACTACAGGCATGTCACAACACCTAGCTATTTTCTTGTTGTTGGAATTTGGCCGGGGCCGGGCTCGAACCTGCCACCCTCGGTATATGGGGCCAGTGCCCTACCCACTGAGCCACAGGCGCCACCCCTCGATTGTTTTTTACCCTGCCATTTTAATAATCACCCCGAAAGTTCCAGAAACCCCACATTCTTTTCTTCAATCAAGGTTTCAACAATTATCACACTCTCTAGGCAATATTCTTGTTTGCTTTTTCTTGAGACAGAGTCTCATTATGTTGCCCTGGGTAGAGTGCCATGGCATCACAGCTCACAGCAACCACAAACTCTTGGGCTTAAGCAATTCTCTTGCCTCAGTCTCCCAAGTAGTTGGGACTATAGGCACCCACCACAACACCTGGCTGTTTTTTTTTTTTTGAGACAGAGCCTCAAGCTGTCACCCTGGATAGAGAGCTGTGGCATCACAGCAACCTCCAATTCTTGGGTTCAAGCGAGTCTCCTGCCTCTGCCTCCCAAGTAGCTGGGACTACAGGCACCCGCCACAACACCCGGCCATTTTTTGGTTGCAGCTGCCATTGTTGTTTGGCGGGCCCGGGCTGGATTCGAACCCACCAGCTCAGGCGTATGTGGCTGGTGCCTTAGCTGCTTGAGCCACAGGCGCCGAGCCCTGGCTATTTTTTTGTTGCAGCCGTTTACCTGGCCTGGGTCAGATTTGAACCTGCCACCCTTGGTATATGTGGCTGGTGCCGTAACCACTGTGCTATGGGTACTGAGCCCTCTCTAGGCTGCAATTTAGCGTGGTACCACCAAGGAAAAAGGGATTTGCCCAATTTCACAGGTGAGACTTACTAGATATCCTTTATGTAGGTTTACATTATTCACTGAGTCAGTGCATTGTTTCTTGCATGTACATCTTAAGAGCAACTACTTGCATTTACTAGCCCCTGAATTAACTTCTGACTTTTATGTTAGAAGTTTATAATAAAATTTTATGGAGGACCATAGATACATGACCCCTACTTGGCCTATAGTTTGGATGAAGCAAGGCTGAAATGGCTGGAGTAGTACTTTGAGCAATCCCTGGCCTGGGTGAAATTTCTCAGCAGTCCAACTTGCACTGGCAAAACCGAAGTCTTGGCGCCCTCTGGTGGTAGACTGGTTATCACAGTCAGACCTGCTTCTCAACTAGGAACAGGCACGCGAGTATGTGCACAGAAGCCACAGGATAAACATGCCATGTTTTCCTAGATCATCTTTACTTGAAGATTTTTGGGGAGAAAAAAGTAGGCAATGCAAAACATTTTTATATTAAAACAAATGCAGATAATATAGAATAGTATATAAAATTTACATTACTTTTTGAGACAAGAGACATAAAAGACATTTCAAGCTAAGCTAGCTATGAGCTTCAGGTTGTATTCCTAAACCCTGGGCGAGGGAAGAGAAGAACCCTGCATGCTCATTCTAATCTAATATTATGGGTGCTGCAGCTTTGACAGAGAAGTCTCAGAAGCAGCAAATTAAGTGCTTACTCATTTGGCAGCATCTCAGTGGGTTATTTAAATAAGTGAAACCATAGGCTTTCTCATTTTAGAGCATTTTTACCTGCTTTTAAGAGGCCTGAGCAAATAGGAGCTTTATGCTTGAGTTAAATTTTATTTCCTCCTAAAATGATTTTTTCCCCTCCTATAAACATGTGTTAATACGCCTAACAGAGAGTACGACATGTGAGGTGGTCAGTATTCTAAGACCCCCCTGGACTTTAGCCCACATTACCAGATGTGGAATTATGAATATACTTTTCAAGGCTGTCATCAGGAATAAAAAACAAACTACTCACCTTCCGCAACAATAATAAAAAGGTAACAAAACGAAAAACTGAAGAACAAAAGATTATATATAATTAGAACCGTATAATGATGCAATTTAGGATTGGCAAAGACTTAGCTCTTCAAGAAAGGGGCTACTGCTGTAGCATTTGCTTTTCGTGTTTATGTGATAACAAGAACTTCTGGGGAAAAAAAGTAATTATATATTTCCTTTCCAAATCTTGCTTATTCTATCTTATCATCCTTTTTCTTCATTGTTGTTGACACTTTACCATTCTGCAGTAATAGACTGTGTGGACGCCTCCCGTATTTTCTAGGGTAATGTGGCAATGAACTGTCCTTTTGTTGAAGTATAAGAGACAACATTAACCAACTGTGCTTAGAAGCATATAATGGGAGGCAGATTGTGGTGGATGCTGTTGAATTTCTAGGATCTATCCAAGGAAAGCTCATTCATAAATTCCCATATAGTCTGCCGTATTAATTTCTTCAAGTTTTATAAAATTATTTCATTCTTCTTAGGATTCTACTCTTACTTATGAAGCCTTAATCTGAGACCCAAATCACACAACAACCTGCCTCTACTTTTAGGAAAATACAACTTTCTTCTATTTAAGTGAAATGAGAATCTGGAGGAAAAGAGTCCCATTTCAGAATAACCGAAGAGGACATATCAGTGGTAAAATTACGTTGTGGTAGGAAAAAGAACAAAAAAGCCAGACACCAAACACCTCCATTTTCCCAAGATTAAATGATTATTAAAAAAGCGTGCCACACTGTATAGAAATCAACATTCTCTCCCATAATTCTGTGCGTCTGGGACTATAGAAATGTCACTGTCCCTGCCCCACATCTTCAAATTAACATTCTCAGGTCACAACAATAAGTCTTCCCAAAGGGGACCTTCCGGAAAAACAAGCTATTTCCTCGGCTCATATTTCCCTGGAAAAAAAACATAAACAAAAATAAAGTCTAGCATGAAGATGAGGTTGGCCAACCCAAATCAGCAGAGAGATCCAACTGGACATGTTTCTGGGACACATACTAAAGGACCAGGGCAAAACTGAGATGATCACTAGGGAGTAGGGATCTGTAACCTCTGACAGGTCAACTACTGCAGAACTAGATAACTACAACTTCTCTCCATTGGTAAGGCCAGAATTTCTTACTTATTCAGATTGTCCAATTTGGATACTGGCTTTACTACTTTCTGGCTAGGTTATCAAATGATTCAATATGTGTAAAGCACTTAGAATAGTGCCTAACACTCACTAACTGCTAGCTTTTATTTATTTTTTAAAGAAATCTTCAGGTTTCTAAGGAGTACTCATCAAATCTTACAATTAAAGTAATAACTGAACATACTCTGAAGTATAAGTCTCAACTCTCCCCAGTATAGGCTGTGTGACCTTGGGTTACATAACTGGCACTAAACTCTAAGTCTCAGTTTCTTTTTATGTAAAATGGGATTATAGTGCCTATCCTTATTCAGTTATTTTAAGAATTACAAGAGCTGATACATGGAAATCTCTTAGTATCATGTCTGATAAATAGTAAACACCCAATCAAGATTTGCTGTTGTCTCAACCACCTACAGGATCAACTATTCCATATGTAAGTATATTTAACACTCTAATTCAGTATTTATCTGCTTTCTTCCTGTAACAGGAAAGAAGTAGAGGAAGAAAGGCTATCTTTCACTTTAAACTGGGATCACACTAGAAAACTGTCCAATCAAGAGTGCAAAACTCAGAATGAAACCATGAATGTGCATGGCAGGCTTGAACGGAAATTATATCACTCAAGTGTTCTTATCTGGATTTGCAGAGGGGCCTGCTGGACATGCATGCTGCACAAAAGCGGCCACAAGTGACAACTTAAACCTTGTCATTCAGAGTTCAGACTGGGGCTCACTGAGCTCTGTGAACAAAGGCCTTTCTCATATGTATCACTAGTGCTATAGCATAACACAAAGAGCCTCTTTATACACTTTCTTATGCAATCCTTTAAAAAGTGGTGCCCACTCAAAAACCGCTTTGAACTGATGGTCATTTTAATAACATGAGTCTCGCTATGTTGCCTCAAACTCTTGGGTTCAAGTGATCCTTCTCCTTTGGGCTCCCAAGTAATTGGGACTACAGGTGCATGCTACTTCTCCTGGGCATTATTTTATTTTCTTTTAAAACTACTTAGATTGAGCCAGAATTTCTGGCTGCAGGTTATGCACATCACAGTAGTAACAAACCACAAATTGCAGTATAGACAACATCATCTACTCATAAGACTCTAGAAGTATGAGACCAGCACTGTCAATACCACCGTGACAAATAATTTGTCATAAATAAGTAACTTCTCAATTTTCAATTTATACTCCATCTATACTATGGAGAAACACTTGAATATACAAGGAGATTCTGAATTTAAAAAAAAGAGAGTTTGGAAAAAAAAAGAAAGAGCCTGAAACCAAGCCTATGTATGATTTTAATAACCAGGGTAATTATCCCTGGACCCTATTTGTAACTCGAACTCAAATGTGGTCACTTACATGGCTTCTAGACCATCACACTGAGAGATTCCCACTTCTTCATTACCTCTGCCAATGATTTCTGAGCATCACATTTAACAAGAGTTAATGTAGGATTCCAGAGACATTTAAGAAAACAAACAACCAAAAACCAAAACCAAATTGACAAGAGAGAGAGAGAAAGAAATACCTCCTTTTGTAGCATGCACCAGCAATCTATCCAAGAAGTATATATTGGGGAGTAAGGAGGAGATCCACCAGTAAGCCTGAAACAGAAAAGATTAGCTATTCGTGTTAATCTTTATACAACATTCCCTCAAGTGTTTGATAAACCTTCATTAAAACAGTTTTTCATGTAGAAGGCTCCCCCCTCACGGGCAATATTAGTTTTTTTTTTCCTTGAGACAAGAGTCTCACTCTCTCACTTGGTAGAGTGCCATGGCGTCATAGCTCACAGCAACCTCAACTCTAGGGCTCAAATGATCCTCATGCCTCAGCCTCCTGAGTAGCTGGGATTATAGGCATCCCCCATGATGCCTGGCTAGTTTTTCCTCTTTCGAGACAGAGTCTCAAGCTATTGCCTTGAATAGAGTGACATGGCATCATCATAGGTCACAGCAACCTCTAACTCTTGGGCTCAAGCAATCCTCTTGCCTCAGTTTTTTCTATTTTTAGTAGAGATGGGGTCTTGCTTTTTTTGCTCAGGTTGGTCTCAAACTTGTGAGCTCAAGCAATCCACCCGCCTTTGCCTCCCAGGCAGTATTTGCTTTTTTTTTTTTTTTTGTAGAGACAGAGTTTTCACTTTATCACCCACAGTAGCGTGCCATAGCGTCACAGCTCACAGCAACCTCCAACTCCTGGGCTTAGGCGATTCCCTTGCCTCAGCCTCCTAAGCAGCTGGAACTACAGGTGCCTGCCACAATGCCTGGCTATTTTTTTGTTGCAATTTGGCTGAGGCCGGGTTTGAACCCACCACCCTCGGTATATGGGGCTGGTGCCTTGCCCTCTGAGCCACAGGTGCTGCCCTAGTTTTTTTTTTAATTTTTTTTTGAGACAGTGTCTCACTTTGTAGCCTTCGGTAGAGTGCCATGGTGTCACACCTCACAGCAACCTCAAACTTCCAAGTAGCTTGGACTATAGGCACCTGCCACAATGCTCAGCTAGTTTTAGAGATGAGGTGTCACTCTGGCTAAGGCTGGTCTCGAACCAGTGAGCTCAGGCAATCCACCCGCCTCAGTTCCCCCAAGTGCTGGGATTACAGGGGTGAGCCACTGTGCCCGGCCGGCAATATTAGTTTTAATGAAACAAATTATATGGGAGCAAGGGAAAGATCAAATATCTAAAAGAGATTTCCTTCCCTATATTTAGGTTTCAATGAATAAATAAAGAGAAAGTTCAATCTTATTTTCTAAAACATTTTAGTTTTTCATTTGTAAACAGATGAAACTCTAGAACACAGCAAGTACATGATTAAAAAGTAGGAAAAGGAGATTTGAAAACTAATTGGTATTCATAAAGAACCTAAATGTGGCAACGGATATAAAGAGTGGTGACTTGGCGGTGCCTGTGGCTCAGTGAGTAGGGCATCAGCCCCATATACCGATGGTGGTGGGTTCAAACCGGCCTCAGCCAAATTGCAACAAAAAATAGCTGGGTGTTGTGACAGGCGCCTGTAGTCCCAGCTATCGGGAACCTGAGGCAAGAGAATAACCTAAGCCCAAGAGCTAGAGGTTGCTGTGAGCTGTGATGCCACAGCACCCTACCCAGGGTGACATAGTGAGACTCTGTCTCAGAAAAAAAAAGAAAGAAGAATAAGTACTTACCCACAGTTGTTCACAGCCATAAGATTAGAGACAAGCACAAAGGGATAGGTCAACATACTGGCAAAAAACTGTAAAACGGTAAAAAGATAGCTGTGTTATTAGGTCATTCCTTTCCTCCTTCATTCTTTTCTTTCCTCTCCCTTAAAGGCCTAGCGCCACTCCAACATTGGTCTTACTTCTCAGGACTAAGACTAAGTTGTGCATTTTTGAGCCTGGAAATACTTCTTCCTCTTCACATACCACTACATCAAGATTGTAACAAAAGGCCAGAAGACTTCTCTTAACATTGTGACTGAGTCATCATTCAAATCAAACTGAACTACATTATTTAGGAGAAAAAGCACACCCCTTTAAAAGCTGACTAGCACCAAACCACACGGGCTGTTATTACTGTTGCTGAGAGGTAGGACCTCTGAATCATTCTTACCTTTGACAAATATTAACATATTTGAGGGAGATTTCCCAGTGAGATATCTGGTTATCTTAAAGCAATGATGACACAGGCCACATTTAAAAGAAAAACAAAACATCACTATTCCCAGGAGATTAAAAGAATTAAAAAAAAAAAAAAAAAAACTCACTCCTGTGACAGCTTGGGAATAACTCTTCATTTCATTCATGGTGGAAACCTAAAACAGGAAAAGAGCCTTAACTTAACTGCCCACAACTCTATCAATATATTCTATCTCTAAATCATCAGTTTCTTTAACAGCTTGAAAATTAACATTGAGAATAAAATCATAACAAATACTATTTATGAAAAAAAGGGCAGTGATCAAAATGATCAACCTGATTTGACATTAACAAATTCATAGTAGGCTAGTCTAATATGAGGAACAAATGTAATAGCCTCAGGATCTCAAAAACAAAAGAAAAGATTGATAAACTCTTCCCAGGTCATAGAAATATAATCCTTGGAAAACTGTATTTACGCTATATTCAAGGGACAAGCCACTAACTCAGCATACAGTTATCTTTGTACCAGATGCTTTGGAGAAGATCTCTATGCTCAAGAAGATTTAGACTGGGTGCAGGGCTCACGCCTGTAATCCTAGCATTCTAGGGAGGCCGAATTGGGAGGATTGCTTGCACTCAGGAATTCAAGACCAGCCTGAGCAAGAGCAAGACCTTGTCTTTATTAAAAATAGAAAAATTAACCAGGTGTTGTGGTGGGGTGCCTGTAGTCCCAGCTACTTTGGCGGTTGAGGCAGGAAACTCACTTGAGCCCAGGAGTTTGAGGTGCTGTGAGCTAGACTGATGCCACTATGCTACTCTAGCCTGGGACAACAGAAAATAAAAAAATAAAAAAGACTAAGATGGACTAGTCACATACCTTGATGCATTCAGTTTTATATCATGTCATGGAGCTATCTACAAGGAGGCCCCATAACTGCTAAGATAGGACAGACAACTTCTAGATAAGGCTGATTCTCAAAACCTCTCAGTCTGAGGTTTCTAGAAAGTCGAATATGGGAGTCTCCTTAACACTCTGTATTAAAAGAAAAGCCTCAGATATACCATAAAGCTGTCTCTCTGCTTCATCATGTCCTTCAAGACTAGTTGTCAATAAAGAAGTGATCTCCTTAAAGCCCTGAACTATCACAGGGCTACACTGTGGTACACTCTATCTACACCTCAAGGACCTTCTGGGTACATCTCTCTACAGTAAACAGTATAGGTCATTCCACCTATACTAGCCTTTGAAAATTTGACTAGTAAGTTTTAGCTATATAATGCTCAGTCTGGCAAACTGTCACTTTACTTAAATGCTAACCTAGCAGCCAAGTGAATACAAAAAGCCAGCATCAGCACACCTCACCAAGGTCACAACCTACCCCACTGTCCAGTGCATAGGTATTGACGAGGTAGGCCAGTGAGTTACAGAGCCACAAAGAAATGATGTCACCTAGGAGGCGAGGAACAAGACCCCTACGTGAAGAAACAATAAAAATAATCAAAAATGTGATCAGTAAAAAGACAATCTACTCAATATAAATACTTCTCAAGGAATTAAGAGATTTCAAAACATTTTAGGGAACAGAAAGAGATCTCAAACGCCAGAATCTAGCCCTCATGCCTAGTTCATTCTAGTTAACACAGCCACAGTCAACGATGATTTCTAATGACTTCTGTCACCTAAAATGCAGGGTAGCTATACCCCTCTGCACTGTGGCTAATGCCTCATTTCACTGTTAATAACCATAAGCAACGAGGCAAAATATTTATGAGGCGCCTTGGAGAAGGGGATTAACTACGGTTTTCTTCAACTATCCGATATTAACATTTGGCAGGGCAAAAGATGAGAAAAACTACAAAGTAAGAGTGGTCCGAGCAAAGGTATAGAAGAGAAGCACCAAAGACATGGTTCTAGCATGTGAGTGACTAGGTGAGGCAACATGGAATATAGGAAGAACATTACCTCACAGACCGAAGACCAGGGTTCACATGCCAAATCTACCATTATTCAGCCTCGTGAGGCAGCAAATAAATGTCCCTAAGCACCACCGGTTTTTAATCTCTAACATTTTAGAGACAGGTAATAGCTATCCAGTCTGTCTCCCAGAGTATTTATTTATTTTTTAGAGACAGTGTCTAAAAATGCCTATGTGCAGTCTGGAATGTAGTGACTATTCACATGTGTGATTATAGCACACTACAACCTCAAACTCCTGGCCTCAAGCAATCCTCCTACATCGGCTTCCTGAGTAACTGGACTACTGGCATGTACCAGTGCACCTGGCTCTCCCAGAGTACTTACGATACTCAAAATCATGTTTGTGGAAACATTCTGAAAATTAAAAGGGATCATTTAGTTAATGTACAATTTTTGTTAACAGAGTGAGTTCTTCCAAAGTAAATTCAAGCCTTGCAAAAACTTACTCTCATAAAAAAAATACATGTTAAGATGATTTTCCTAGCTGGGTGTGGCAGCTCACACCTATAATCCCAGCACTTTGGAAGGGAGAGGCAACAGGATTGCTCCAGGCTAAGAGTTGGAGACCAGCTTGGGCAAAATAGAAACTCCCTATCTACAAAAAACTCAATCACAGAAAAACAAAAAAACCCTAGGCATTGTGGTGAGCACCTATCATCCTAGCTACTTAACTAGTAGGCAGGAAGTAGGTGAAGAATTGGGACTAGGTAGGAGGCTGAAGCACGATGACAGATTGAGCCCAGGAATTGGAGGCTACAGTCAGCTATGATCATGCCACTATTATTCCAGCCTGAAGTAAGAAAGAAAGACTTTGTCTCTTTTAAAAAAAAATTATTTTCTGGCTCGGCACCTGTAGCTCAGCGGCTATGGTGCCAGCTACATACATCAGGGCTGGAGGGTTTGAATCCAGCCTGAGCCTCCCAAATAACAACGCCTGAGCCTGCCAGCTACAACCAAAAAATAGCAGGGCATTGTGGCGGACGCCTGTAGTCCCAGCTACTTGGGAGGCTGAGGCTAGAGAATTGCTTAAGCCCAAGAGTTTGAGGTTGCTGTCAGCTGTGATGCCACAGTACTCCACTGAGGGTGACAAAGAGAGATTCTCTCTCTCTCAAAAAAAAAAAAAAATTATTTTCCTATTTTTAAAAAATTAATCTTCTTCCTTTTATTAACTATACATAATTGGGAGCTTACTACAAGGGTAAAAACTTGGAATTAATGTATGTGTTAAAAAAACAAATTCCAGGTCAGGCGCGATCGCTCATGCCTATGATCCTAGCACTGTGTAGCACTAGCACTCTGGGAGGCCGAGGTGGGTGGACTGCTTGAGCTCACAGGTTCAAGACCAGCCTGTGGGCGGCACCTGTAGCTCAGCGGGTAGGGCACCAGCCACATACACTGAGGCTGGCAGGTTTGAAACTGGTCTGGGCCAGCTAAGGCAACAATGACAACTGCAACAAAAAAATAGCTGGGGGTTGTCGCAGGCGCCTGTAGTCCCAGCTACTTGGGAGGCTGAGGCAAGAGAATCACTTAAGCCTGAGAGTTTGAGGTTGCTGTGAGCTGTGATGCCATAGTACTCTATCGAGGGCGACACTGAATTCTATGGATGGACTGTGTCCATTCATTGATACACTCATTCACCTTGCCCCCGGTGGAAGGGACTGTATTCATTTGTTTCCTAGCCAAGGAACCCATACACCTATATATACCCTGAGACTAGAGGCCTAGAGGAGGAGACGGGGAAAGACTGGGAGAGGAACAGAGAGAGCATCTCTCTCCCCACTTGAAATCTCTCCCTCTACCAGGAGCTTTGGTGTTTTCTGTATTCTTTTCTGTAAATCAATTCTGTCTTACCACGGAG
>CAUYRH010006375.1:0-30121 GCA_963574655.1 Perodicticus potto
TATATAGTGATTAAGAAAATGCTATGAGGGCTATCTCTCACAATATGATCAAAATGTTTCTGATTGTATATGAAGCACATTCTGCCCTATGATTGCACCAATGTACACAATTATGATTTAATAAAATTATTAAAAAAAAAACCAAATGATCATCTCAGTAGATACAAAAAGTTAATTTGACATAATTCAACATCATAATAAAAATTCATCAAAGTAGTACAAGAAGGAGCTTCACAGAGGGAATCTATGAAAAACATACAGCTATTTAATGGTAAAAAATCAAATACAGGCAGTTCCCAATTTCCAAACATCTGACTTGCATACAACTTGCACTTATGAATGGAGGCTATTACAGGTAATATGTAAATGTACCTGTTCCAACTTACACACAAATTCAACTTAAGAACAAACCTACAGACTCATTTGTAATCTAGGGACTACCTGTACTTTATCCTAAGATCTGAAAGCAGATAAGAATGTCTGTGCTTACCAAAACTATTCCACGTTATACAGAAATCATAGTGAGTGCAAAAAGGCAAGGAAAAAAACCAAATCAAAATAGCAAATTGTTAATAAAGACATAAAACAATATTTATCCAAAAACAGTATGATTATGGACATAGACAATCCTAAGGAAGTCACATACCCAAAAAAGCCACAAGCTACAACAGTAAGTGAGTTTAGCAAGTATCACTTTTCAAAGCTGACATTTAAAAATGTATTGAATTTCTGGACAGCGCCTGTGGCTCGGTGAGTAGGGCACCGGCCCTGTATACTGAAAGTGGCGGGTTCAAACCTCACCTCGGCTGAACTGCAAAACAGAAAAATAGCCTGGCATTGTGGCGGGCACCTGCAGTCCCAGCTACTCGAGAGGCTGAGGCAAGAGAATGGCCTAAGCCCAGGAGTTGGAGGTTGCTGTGAGCTGTGTGACGCCACCGCACTCTACCGAGGGTGATAAAGTGAGACTCTGTCTCTACAAAAAAAAAAAAAAGTATTGAATTTCTATGTTTTAGCAACTGGGAATTTAATTTGAAAAAATACTAAATGGGAAAATGGTAGCACCCAAAACATTAAATATAAATATTTACATATAAATTATCAGAATGTAAGACCTATCCACTGAAAACTATAAAGAACTGAGAGAAATTATAGTTAACCTAAGTATCCTAATACACAAAAATTGTGCCTTATTTGAAGACCAAAGTTTTAATATTGTAAAGACATTGTGATGCACTGAATTGTGTTCCCCCAAATTCAGATGTTGAGCTCCTAATCCCCAGCACCTCAGAATGTGACCGTATTTGAAAATAGGACCGATAAAGAGGTAGATAAGGTAGAATGAGGTCATATGGGCAGGCATTAGTCTAAGACGATTCATGTCCTTATAAGGAGAGAAAATTAGCACACAGACTCAGGGAGAAGGCAGACATCTGCAAGCTAAGGAGAGAGGCTTCAGAAGAGACCAAACCTGCTGACACCTTGACCTTGGCCTTCTGGCCTCCAGAACTGTGAGAAAGTAAATCTGTATTGTTTAAGCCACCCAGTCTGTGGTATTTTGTTTTGGCAGCAGCAGAAAACACATACAGATTTTAATGTTCCCTAAGTTCATCTATTGATATAATCAAAATCCAAGCAGGCATTTTTGTAGAAACTGATATATTTATTTTAAAATTTATATGGAAAGATAAGGAAAAAGTAATTCATGTGAAAAACCAAAATAGTTTTGAAAAATATAAAAGTTTACTCTATCCTGATTTATTTTTCATTTTGCTTATTTATTTATTTAGACAGGGTCTCACTCAGTAACCCTGAGTAGACTGTTGCCTCAGAGCTCATAGCAACCTCAAATTCCTGGACTCAAGAGATCCTCTTGTCTCAACCTCCCCAGTAGCTGGAACTACAGGCACCAGCCACCAAGCCTAGCTAGTTTTCTTTTCTTTTTTTTTTTTTGAAAAAAAAAGTGAGACTTTGTCACTTACAATAGAGCACAACGGCATCATAGCTCACAGCAACCTCAAACTCTTGGGCTTAAGGCTTCCAAGTAGCTGGGACTATAGGTGCCCACGACAACACTAGGCTATTTTTTTAGAGATGGGGTGTTGCTCTTGCTTAGGCTGATCTCAAATTCCTGAGATGAAGCAATTCATGGGCTTTGGCCTCCCAAAGTCCTAGGATTATAAGCATGAGCCACCATGCCCAGCTTACTGTACCTGATTTAAAGAAGTAATAAAACTACCACAATTTAGGCAGTGAGGAATAGGGTAGACAAATAGATCAAATGAACAGAATAGAGAATATACAAATAGACCCACATATATATTATCCCTTGATTATTCATAAAGGTACTGAGAGAGGATACCCAAGAAGGGTGAGGTCTGGAAGAACAGGTCTTCTCAAGGACAGCACAAGGAAACACTTGCAGGGTCCTCTCCATGGTGACTCAGCCCTTAGGAATTTGTAAACCTAACTTCCTGGAACTTGGAAATTTCCACGTTCTGTGAAATCCTGTAGTTCTGTAGGGGCTGGAATAGCATCTCCCGCTTGATTCATACTGGCCAAAAAGAAGGGTACCTGTGGGGTAGAACTTTTTGACTGTCAATAAAAAGGGACAGACCAAGCCAGTGGGGAGCGCAGCCATTTGGAATTCTTCTATGCTGTAAGCTCCCAGCTGGTGAATAAAGCTCTTCTTCTTATAAACATGGTATTTGGGTGCTCTTTCTCTCCTTTGGGCCTGGTCTTCTTGCAACAGTACTAAGACATTCAGTAGGGAAAGGAATGTTTTTAACAAATGACTCTAGAACAACTAGATAACTGTATGAAAAAAATTAATTTCAACTCCTAACTTGTCACAAACCAGCACAGGGAAGGGGAACAAACGAGAGTGGAATTGGTGGGGACTGAGAAAAATACAGTACAAGAAAAGACACGGAAATGAAAGATGGGATTGGGAGGTCTGACTGAGCTGATGGCTGCAGCCAGCACCAAAGCACAAAATCAGCTTTATTGTATAGTATCTGTACAGGGTTTTCCGGGGGAAGTAGCATAGACAATATGGGGAAATAGCATAAACAAAAGACAAATTTTGGGTCTTGCAGTATAAGAAGATTAAATGACTTGATAAAGACAAATCATCTTGTTAATGGTTTCTACTCAACTTTGTTAACATATGACAAGAAGGGAGAGGTCACAGAATCTCTGCATAGTTAACAAAACAAAGGAAGAACTATGTGACTTGGGGGTTTCTACTTAACTCCATTAGCATATGACAAGAAGTAAGAATGCAAAGATCACAAGGATCTATGCATAGTTAACTAGAGAAAGAAAGAGCTATGGTGACTTTTGGCAGAGGGATCATGAAGAAAGGAATCTGACTATTTTGGGAATGGAGGAGAAGCAGTTGGGGGCTCATTCCCTGAATTTTCCCGAGGCTCTGAGGGCCTTGCTATCTCACAGCCCATTCTCCACACTAACTCATACCATGCAGAAAAATAAATTTGAGATGGACCATAGACCCAACCACAAAAGTAAAATTTTCTAGAACAAAAACACAAGAGAATATATTCATAAAATTGGGTAAGCAAAAATTTCTTAGGCAAGACTTGAAGGACCTTAACCAAAAATTTTCTAAAATGACAAATGGAAACTTTTTGAAATGTAAAACAAAAAAGAAAATGAATAGGCAAAGAAAGTATAGGAGATAATATTTATGTCACATCCATCCAGGGAAGAATTTATCATCAGAATATCTAAACAATACATAAAGAACTCCTACTAATTAAATACTAAGAAGACAACTCATTGAAAATGTCATCAATGGATTTGCCCAAACTCTCACAAGATATATTCATGGTCAATATTCATGTATTTGATTATTCTTCATTACATTATTCCCCCCTCCCCTCCAGTGGTAAGACAGAATTTATTTACAGAAAAGAATACAGAAAACACTAAAGCTCCTGGTAGAGGGAGAGAATTCAAGTGGGGAGAGAGAAGCTCTCTCCGTTTCTCTCCTGGTCTTTCCCCGTCTCCTCCTTTAGGCCTTTAGTCTTAGGGTATATATAGGTGTATGGGTTCCTTGGCCAGGAAACGAATGAATACAGTCCCTTCCGTCAGGGGCAAGGTGAATGAGTGTATCAATGAATGGATACAGTCCATTCATGGAATTGAGGCCTAGGAAATTCACAAGAAATTGACCTAGGTATAGAAAATGGGGGTTCTACATTTAGTTCTAAGTGTAAAGTGAAGGAGACATCAAGGCACAGGTGTCTCCTCGGCAGTTGTCCAGCCTTTTTGGCTCTTGGAGCCTCTGGTGGGGGTTGAAGGTCCCCCTCCTTGCCTGTCATCCAGCTCGCTGGCTCTTCAGATGGCTGCCGCAGCACCAACACCGCCAAGGAGGAGGCGGCAGGTCCGCCAGCTCTGCTGAGCTGGCTAGGGTGCCAAATGTCCTGTATCAATTCTCTCTGAGTAGAAACTTTAACTGCTCTTAGGGAAAAGGGGCGAAGACTCGATCTAACTGCTTCCTGCTGAATCGGGTGATGATAGAAGGGGGCAGTTAGGGTTTCTCCGGAGGGAGAGTGATACAGGGGTTCATGGACTGGAACCATCCTTATTGCGTGTGGCTTGATGACATTTCTGGAAGACATAAATCTGATTGGTGTAATCAGTAATAGGCAAAGGTAGAACAGTGTCAGGTCACTCTCTTAACCTTGCTCCCAGAAAAGAACTTGATACTAAACATTTATACTCCAACACGAGGTTAAGACCATATCCCACCTTTCTGAAGGTCAGTGGATTTATCTCTTGTTTTTGTGTAATGGAGTCACAGTAAAAGAAAATACAGCGATCTTGTTACACACTCCCCCTCTGATGTGAGAACATTGGCTTCTGAGTGAGAATTGATGAAAACAAGCTTTGCCTCTAGCATGTGGTCTTGGGCAACCTACTGATGCTCTTTCATCTCAACATTCTCTTATATACACTGGAGTTAATAATACCAGGTTTCTGTTGAGATGTTCTGACAATTCAGTGAGACAGTTTATGTAATTCAAACAGTGTACTGTGTGTCACACAGTAGGGGCTCAATTTATTGTAATACAAATTGTCACATAATACAGGGAGGGATCATCATTATTATTACTATCCTGGAGAATCACTGTGCTAAAGTTAGCCTAGTGTACGTGACAAATACTTTTTATAGAGAGATTCCATCAAAAAGATATTTTTTAAAAGAACCATAAATCATATGGTGGATTAGATTGGTAAACCCAGGAATCTATTCATTTTAGGCCACAAAGGGCAGGAAAAGGAAATTTAAGTACACAAAAAAATTATAAATTATAGAGAAAGCTTATATTCTAGTGAAAATTTTCTAGTTGCACACCTGCATAATTGGAGAAATTTTTTATAGGAAGATTGCATTCTTCACAGGCTTTGATTATGAAATAAATGAAAACTCTTTTAAAAATACATTACGGCAATATTTCTGGAAGTTTCTTAGGTTGAGAGGTATTTTTTTCTCCCCGATCCTCTATTTGAAAATCCAATCGACCTTATGGATTCAATAAGACACTCAGAACGCTGCAATGCTTAATTGTTTAATGGACATCCATATGCATATTTTAAAGAAATCCATTCAAGACACATTTACTAACCTTTCAGAATGAGTCCTTTACCTAAATGCAATAGACTGAGTTGGATTATGTTGGAGCAGAAGGTTCATCGGGAGAGCATGTAGGAAGTTTTTAAAATAATTGAGAAACCCCAAGTCACAAAAGCAGGATATATGGCTTTAAGGTAGAGAAGGCAGGGCAACCGAGGGTGAATAATTGTCATTATTTTGGTGTGAAAAATCTTAAAATGTGAAGAGACAATAATAATCACACACCTACCTGGTCTTTGATAGATTTGCACTATCAAGCCCTGCCGTTAAGAGGCTTCCTCCAATAATAATCCCATCTCATTTTCTCTCCTGCCTGGGAGGCCATTTCCACCATCATGAATATGAATACGGCCTTTGTGCATGTCAATTTCGGTTCTTGGGAATGTCACTCTTCCCTTCCTTTTTAAAGACCTAGATCAGGCTACTTTCTTCAGTGGAACCTTCCAGACAATGCCAACCATACTGCTGACTTACTTTCTTCTCTTAGCTCCTATTGAGCAAAAGAAAAAAAAAATGTTCTTTTAAATCTTTACCTTTTTTCAACTCCTCAGTGTATCATCTTATTTCCCTGTACTAAGTAAGTCAGGGGTTATAAAGAGCTAAAGAATTCAAAGCCGCCTTTGTCAACTTCCTAATTCCTTTGCTTTGGATAAGAATTTTGCTCATTTTTAAGCATCTGTAATTTTTTTTAAATGAATTTGATCTTTAAATGACTTCTAAAGGCTTACACAGATATAGATGTAGAGGAGGAAACAGTTTCTCCCCTACCCACTTAGGTTCAGCAGCTGGCCCTATAAATTAAAGTGACAAAAGGCAGATGACAGAAAAAAGAAAAGAAATCAAGTTTATTTACATATGCAATGTACTCAGTACTAAGTAACTCAAAGAGTACTTAGAAAGAGGACTTAAATAAACATTTTATCACAGGGTGATAACTCCTGGACAAAGGAAAGGACTATGGGTTTCTAGGATAGTAAATTTTGGAAAGGAAAATGTGTAGGGGGAAAAAAGGAATGGAAGATAAGAGTTCTTCAGTAAGATTTGTTCTGCAGACCCGACTCAGTACCCACTTTCGGTTGAGTGTTCATAGTCGTTTTCCTCTCCTGATACAGGACAGCAGAGGAGGGTACCTGGACAAAGAGGAACCAATATTTGTATACCCTGCTTATAAGCAAAAGACAAAAGGCAAAGAGCTTCTCCTGGGTTTCTTAGCTGCCTTCAGCCCAAGACAATCCTTATGTTAAAGTGGCATATTTTGAAGTCACATTTTCTGATCCCCTTCATAGACTAATAACCTTACATTTAAACTTGATGTAATTCGTTCCTATATGCCTCGTCATTCTACGTATGCTTTCGGAGAGGGACAGGTAGGTCGTAAATATATCTGACTTTAATACTTTTCTCAAACTTGCTACATTTATTTCTGTATTTATATAGCATCAAAGGTACGAGGAACATTTCTTAACCAGAGTACATCTCCTGGTAAAATTTTAAACAGCAGCTACAGTGAAGAGAAAAAAAAATGACCAATTTCGGGTGCCAGGAAAATCATCCCATTTGAGATTGTTCAAAGGATCACCATGATTTGGTGCAAGAAAATTCCAAGTTTGCTCCCTGAACCCTCTCTCTCTTTCTTACACTGTTCCATCAATTTGAACCTGCCTTCTTGGAGTGAGTTTCTACGTTCCTAAGAGTGTCTTGTCAATATTTCCCTTTCAAGACCCTTAACCAGAGTCCCAGTTAAAGAGCCATTCAACACAGTGCAGGGAGGCCTGAGAGTGGAGGGGGGACTGTGGAAGTGTGTAGGCTCTGGCACCAGGAAACCTACATTTAAATTCAAATTCTGCTAAATGAAATCTAAGAGACCTTAGGCAAATTGCCTTTGAAGCCTGAATTTTCTCCTTGAAAACAGAGTATTCATATCAATCTTAGGAAACCATGAAAGGATTAAATTAGTTAATATCCTAATATTAAGATATTTAGGATATTTAAATATTTAAGATAAGATATTTAAATATTTAGATATTTAGGATATTTAGATAATTAAGATAAGAAATTTAGATATTCTAAATTTTCAGAATAGACACTTATAAGTTCTCCATAAACATTCATGACCGTTATTTTTGGAATAAATCGGGACTAAATCCTGATCTTATCCTCTTATCAGATTTGATTTTGTATAAATAACTTAATCCCAGTACCCCTTGGTTTTTATTCTTCTTTGAAATACTGGCAATAACTCCTAATTTATTGGTTTGAGATAAGGTTAAACTAATTTATACATGTACAGTGAATACTACAGTTCCTAGTTCAGAGTCAGTGGATAGGAAATGATAGTATATATTTTTTGGTATTCTTTGCACTTGATATGAAAAAGAGAATTTTGTTAGATGCCCATTATAATGTTAAAACAGGGAAGGAGGTGGAAGAGCATGGGAAAGAGGGCAAAAAAACCCAGAATATATTTATCTATAACTGGCTATAAGTTACTGAAATAAAACAATTGAGCCATCTCTCAATTTACTTTTTAAAATAATATGCAGCCAATAATTCTTTCCCAGGCTAGGGTTAGATAAACATCCTTTCCTAAATGGCCGCTACTTCCCTAGACTTTTCAGATGAAGCATGAAATTCTTTTCATAAGGCCAGGAGCGGTGGCTCATGCCTATAATCCTAGCTCTCTGGGAGACTGAGGTGGGAAGATCCCTTGAGCTGAGGCGTTGGAGACCAGCCTGAGCAAGAGCGAGACCCTCTCTACTAATAATTGAAAAATAAGCTGGGTGTTGTGGTAGGTACCTGTAGTCCCAGCTACTTGGGAGGCTGAAGAAGGATTGCTTGAGCCCAGATGTTTGAAGTTACTACGAGCTAGATTGATACCATGGCTCTCTAGCCTGGGCAACTGAGACTATGTTTAAAACAAGACAGGACAGGACAGGACAGGACAGGACAGGATAGAACAGGGAAGGGAAGAGAAGGGAAGGGAAGAGAAGGGAAGGGAAGGGAAGGGAAAGGAATTCTTTTCATGGTGCAGTTGTCTTACAAAATCTAGCAGTGTACATGTTAAAGAGTCCCTGACACCCTTTAGAGCCAGAAGACTCTGTGGCAAGGGCAAACAGAAAGAGCTCAGTAAGCCAAGTGGTAGAGGTGGTCCATGTGGGTAGGGATGGGCTGGGCCCCCACAATGCTCAACTGGTGTCCTGAATTCGAAGAGCCCCCTGTCCTGAAGGGCAAAACCAGCCTGAGATCAACAAAATCACATCCATGGGACTTTACATATATTTCAAGGGTGATGGGAATTTCACTCCTGGAAATTAGATGTGGTGATTTTAAAATACTTTAGCTAACTGTCTAAATCAAGAGATCAACTGGTAAATATTTGCTGAAAAACCTGCTGAATTTGAAAGCTAGACAAAAGCATTGTTTGAATTGTGGTTTTCCCAGTGTGTAACCCGTCTCTCTTCCTTGTTTTCAACAATGATATATATTCTGGAGGATTTAAAGACCCGTTTTTGATTTGACCAAATTAATTTCTGCATTTTTTTTAAACTTTTTACTTTGTACAGCTATATGTTGGGGGATATTTCAGAGAATAGTTACTTACAAACTTTCTTTTTAATCAGGTACTAAAACCTACTTTCCCTCCATTAGCTTTCTGACATAAATGAAATGCAATCTTTGGAGGAGTGCATGGTTGTGGGTACAGATACAAGGATATCTCACATAAATGTTATCCAAAATGAAAAGCAACCTTATTGGGACAAACTTGGGTAGCCCATGTGCATTTTGGCTCACTGTGGGCTGGGGGAATCAATAAATCTTCGTGGGAAAAAGACTGAAAACAGGAGCTTGGGGCAGAAGTGGCAGGACCACTGGAAAAGCAAAGTCACTTACTCCAAAGAGCTGCTGCAGAGCTGCTGAAGAGTTGGCACTTCCATTTGAATCCCACTGTTACTGTGTTCTAAGCATAGACCCCAGAGACACACAGGCTCAATAATTCCTAATTCTTACATCAGCTCTAAAGGGGAGGTAGCGTTCCTATCATACACTGTGAAGACCGAGACTGAGCGATAGAGATGTGTCCCCAAGGCCACACATCAAGCAAGAGAGAGACCAGGATTTAACTCAGATCCACATACCCCAGAGCGTGAGCAGGGCCTACTATTCCAACAGTGGTACAAGCTCCCATTAATGATGGTCACTCCTCTGTGTTCTCCTTGCTGTCACCACCACTAAACCTTCCCCGAGTGGTGGGTTCCACTAAACCCTTTACCTCCCGGTACTGCCAGCTGCAAAGGGATCAATGTAGGGATGGTGCATTTCTTGGTCATATTTCACTTCATTTCTGCCTCTCCTATTAAACTATAAGCCATCAAAGGCTAGGGGTGGGCACTTTTCATTATTTTATCATTCATGCACCATTCAAAGCCCACAGTAGCCGTTTAATTATTGTTAATGAACAAATGAATGAATGGGTATCTATTGACTTCCAGGCACGATGACCATAGCTTGGCAAGTAAATTAAACTCTTTACGCTTCTGTTTTCTTACCAATAAAATGAAGAAGCTTGTAACACCCATCATATAGAGCTGTGGGATGAATCAATATTGATAAATTGCTGCAGCATTGATGAGCGCATAGTAAATGCTCAGGAAATGTCAACTGTTGTCATGACCACATTTAAATCCCACAATTCTCAATTGTCATAGTCTCAATTTCACAGAATAGAAATTGTTTTCAGAGTACATAGATGCCTTGTGGAACATCACAAAGCAAGAAAGAAGCAGAGCCTGAATGTGCCACCAGGGGCCTACGATATTACTCACATGCCCTTAAGTTTCACAGTGAACTGGCCAAAAACCCGTTCGTACACTGCCAGGTTGGTCTTCTTCACTCCCATTGTCAAGTTTGGCTTTAGCAGAAAAGGGATCGCCAGCAGAGTTTGATCAAGCCAGTGTGGTCCTGGTGCCATCCCAAGCCTGTGACCATCTGCCTGAAGCTGCCCTGCTGCCTGAAGAGGTCTGGACTAGACCATGAGATGGGACCCTTGGGGACACCCCCACCCCAGGCATCACAGTTAAGAGTCACCTGAGTGTCTCCTCCAGGAACACACACAGGCTGCTCTGAATCTGACTGTCCACAAAAGTTTTTCTGTTTTGTTTTGTTTTTTTAATTTCAGGTTAATATGAGCATACATATGATTAGGTTATGTAAATTGCTTGTACAAGGATAAAGTCCTTTGTAGTTGTGTCCTTCACGCGGGCAGTGTGCCATATACCCATGTTTTCCTGCAGTGTTCCCCTATGGGGAACTTATCCAACCCCCTCGCCTCATTGTAATTTAATTTGGTTTTTCTCTCGTGTGAGAATAAATTTGTTAATCCTCAGGTCTCAAATGGGAACTGAGTACATGTGATGCTTATTTTTCCATTCTTGTGATATTTTGCTCCAGAGAATATTCTCCAAAACTGACCAGCTTGTTAGAAAAGATACAAAGTCTCCATCTTTCTATGGCCGAATAGTATTCCATGGTATCCACAATTTATTGATCCTTTCTTGGATAAAGGGCACTTGGGGTGTTTTCATATCTTTGCTACTGTGAATTGTGCTATTATAAACATTTGAGTGCCGGGCTGGGGAGGTGGCTCACACCTATAATCCTAGCACTCTGGGAGGCCAAGGTGGATGGATTGTCTGAGCTCATGAGTTCAAGACCAGCCTGAGCATGACCGAGACCCCATCTCTAAAAATAGCCAGGCATCGTGGCCAAGCCTATAGTCCCAGCTACTTGGGAGGCTGAGATAAGAGAATCACTTGAGCCTAAGTTTAAGGTTGCTGTGAGCTATGATGCCAGGGCACTCTACCAAGGTTGACAAAGCAAGACTCTGTCTCAAAACAAACAACAACAAAAAAATCATTAGAGTGCGAATGTCCCTATAGTAAATGTCTTTTATTTTTTCTTTCCAGTCAATACCTAATAATGAGAAGGCAGGATCAAATGTTAGATGTTTTTAACAAGCGCCCTCAATGATTTCTATCAGCAGGGAAGTTTATAAAACTTTGCTTTGAGGGAGTCTGAGGCTAGACTTAGTTTAAAGGCCAGTGGTGGTGCCCCCGCTCCTGGGGCAGTTACTGAACATGAAAGGTTCTACCAGGCACTGCTGTGCCCCACCCTTCACCCATGTTTGTAAATGTAAGGACTAAATCCATCTTCCACCAATGTCCCCGACCTGTCAGCTGTCAGTGGGCACCAGAACAGTGCGTGGAGCGGCAGGGGGCGGCTTAACAAAGTCACAGAATCCTTGATCTTCTCCTTTGATACTTTCTTTTTTCCCCTAGAAAAGCTGCCCATGGACTTCCACGGGAGCTTTTTGAAAGGGGCTGTACCCAGCAGCCGCTGATTTTTTCCTATCGTGCAGAGAGCGGGCTGAGCTTTCTCCCGGAGGAGCCTCGGGGAGGAGAGAGCAGCTGTTCTGGCAGAAAGCGGACACTCGCCAGCTTCCCAGGCTGCAAACCAGCGCGCAGACAGGGGCTGCCTCAACCTCCCTCGCTGCTCAGCGCAGGGAGCGCCCCCGTGCTCTCCAGGGCAAGTTTCCTGGGAGTGTCCCTTCTCTCCATGGACGTTGCAAAGTCTCCAGTTGTCACACCAATGTGTCCCCGTCAGCTCTGAAGTCGAAGTGCTCGCTGGCTGGCTGCAGCGCAGCGTGGAGAGAAGTCAGCGCTCCGTGGCTGGGGGAGCCCGCCAGGCAAATGCCAGGATCAGCATGAGGGGCTGGACTTTAGCCCAAGTCTGTCCTCACCCCGGGGGGCCGCCCGCTTTGCGCGGTGTGTCTGCGAGGAGCTGCTCACTTTTTCCCCTTGCAAGTCTTTGTTCGGAGCCAGACGTTGCTCTGATCCTCTAATCAGCTCCCTCCGCTCCAAAGGGGTCGGGAAGCTGGGATGCTCTGCCAGCTGGAAGGATGTTAACTCTGGAGTGGGAGTCGGAAGGACTGCAAACAGTGGGTATTGTTGTGATTATATGTGCATCTCTGAAGCTGCTTCATTTGCTGGGACTGATTGATTTTTCGGAAGGTAAAGTGGTCGCTCCCAGTCTGGGCTGTGGGTCAGGTCTGGTTCAGAACTGGATACAGATGCTGCTCGAGTTGAGAACGCTTAAAACCAAAGCAAAAGTTTGTAAAATATGCATGCTTGGCATACAGCAGCCCAGTTACTGGACAGTCGCTTTCCGTTTATCTAGACAGCTGACGTTGAAAGGGAAGGGAAAGAGCATCATTTTCTTTCCTTTTGAAACCTATTAGGGTTTATGCTGCTTTTGTGGGAGAAATATGCTTCCAAGCTGGGAAGTTAGGATTCTCTCTAAAGGGATAATAATACAGGTTCGTTGGGGGTTGCCAAACTCATGTTGCCTACCAGGCTTTTTTGTGTCATTAGTGATTCTATCCTCTGGAAAAGTGATCTTGATCAGTGAGGAAAATATCTGTGTGTGCCTCATTAATTAGGAGGTGTGGGGGTGGACTGGGTTGTTGATTATGATATAAAATGGGTGAGTTTTGGCATAAAATTGAGTTAATGGGTGCTCAGCAAAAAAGGTGTTTTGAACATGTAATTTGCAAAAGTGTTTCATTTGCATTTCCCCGAGAGCCTCTTTGCTCATTTATCTCCTCAGTGGGAACCCATCTACCCGGGATAGCATTGTTATCACAGATAAATACTTAACCATCTAATACAAATTTTATTTTGCTATCCACAATGAATTTTGTTATTCGGAAATTGGAGAGTTAAAAAAGTTGGTTAACTTTGATTTGACTATTAAAAAAAAAATATATATATATATATATATATATGAATGAATACACACAAATGCAAACACACACTTTCAGTCTAAATCATTTCAATCTAAATCATTTGACATCAATTCTACATCCAAGTTTTCCTTTCTTCCCAAGTGAAAGAGCAAAGTCCCTGAGATACTTGGTAATATTCCATCCAGATAAGGATATGTTTTCTTATTGCCAAGTTTCTTACGTCTCATGGTGTGCACAGGTGGAAATATTTAAACGTGCCTTTGCTTTTTGTGATTTTTCTACCTACAAAAGCTAAGATCTGATAGGTAAGATGACAGTGTCCCAAACTTACATGTGTTATAAAGGTTGTTTCTTTTACTATGTTAACAATGGTCAATACATATTATCTTCAGAAAGTCCTTCTTTTCTTCTGCAAAATAGATTTATTAGGTTGGAACCATTTTGACCAACCTAAGGACATAATAAATTCTCATATAGTTTTTATATCTTCTTTAAAGCATTCTCAATCAAGGAGAAATTCAACTTAGGCACACTAAAAATAATACTGCAATGAGATTAACACTTTAGAAATCAGGGTTTCCTTTTCTTTCTCTCACATCACACAGAAATTTTATTTCACCCCTGAAGGAAAACGCATAAGCAAGCTTCTCCCTTGCTAAACAAGAATCTAGCATTCTCTTGAGACTTCTGCCTCAATGCAATAATGTTGATGCCTTAATGAAATAGAAATAAGATAAATGCAGTTTCTATGCTTAGAATAATATGCTTCTGTCTCATTTCACCAGCGTGTTGGTTTTTGTTCTGTGGACTTGGTTGAGCCGTAGCCCCCAACTTTAACACACTGTGCTCAAGGTAAGTTTGGTTCCCGGCTGAGGTTCTGAAAAACACCTGCAGAGTATTTGAAGAAGTCAGTTTTCACAGCACTGTGAGGACAGCACATGGTTCTTTCATTGTCAATTTGATGACGTAGAAATTCAATATCCAAAGTCTCAATTTTAAGACCCCTTGCAATGATTTAGCTTTTATTCTTCAAGCTCTGTTTTGTGTCATTTGAAGCTGAAGGTTTCAGTCTCAAACTTCCAATGTGAGTTCCAATAATATGAAAAGAAGAATTCGAAACCTGACCTCTTGCTACCCGCCCCCAGACTGGAATTACAGAATTTTGAGCTGATCGGAAATACCTTCCTTGGGATAGATATACAAATGATATACCTATCCATATCTGAATCTATATTTCTGTACACATATATGTAGATGTTCCTCCATGTCTATAGATACAGCCATGCCTACATATTTATAGATACTATGCAGAATGTCCAGTGAGTTGGGGAAACTTTTGATTCAATATAGAATCCTTGATCACGCTAAAAAACAAGAATGCAGCTTACCACCATGCATGTGGTATTTACTTAATGGGTTGGTCCTTTCTCCTGAAATGCATCTTAGGAGGTCCTAGTTTATTACAACTCTCACTAGACATAGTTGATAACTTAATTCATTTATCATAAAGCAGAATGAGCTGGGAGTAGAGGCAGAATCCAAACCAAAGACTACTGAATTCTATCTTTTCCTTTCCTAATCTTTCCTAATATTAGGAAGGAGATAAATAAAAAAATACATGGGAAATTTTGTGAATTCTTGAATCTTATCTTGAACCGGCCATTAAAACCATGTGAAATATCTGAGGGAAATATATTTATAGAAAATACGGATAAGATCATAGAGTAGCCGTGTAATTTCTACCAAGCTTTGAACCCAACCCAAGCATGAGACATAAGCAAGCTGCTAAGCAGGACCTTTTTTATAGATTAAAGAAAGGATTAGGACAAAAGTAAACGAAATGGGGTCCTGGCTCCTTTTTCTCTAAGGTCTATACTTTGGGACTTGGACTATATGAGACTCATATTCACATGGCAATGAATGTCTGGTCCAAACAGAGTTCAATGATGAGGCCCAAAAAGAACTTGAGAACTGTGGCCTAGGCCTCCTGCCTATGTTTTCTCAGACTATTGCAATTTTCTATTTCTACCTAGAAATAGAACCTGGATTTTTATTTTTTAATCACTGGCCAAGCAGAGGATCAAGAAAAAAGCCAGCTAAAGTGAAAACCACACACACACACACACACACACACACACACACACACACACACACACACACACACACACAAAAAATATATATATATATATATATATATATATATATATATATTATCAGGCTTTCAATCTTTCTAGCTGCAAGTATTAAAAGCTAACAAAGGTTATTCCAATATAGAGTGCTAAAAACGTCACTGAGATTGTTCCAACTAAAAAATATGGCCCATAGTAAGCCAGGTAATTAGGCATTTTTTTTCTTTTCTTTTACCTGTTTTTATTTTTTCTTTTTGCTGGTGGGAAAGTGAAGATGATGAGGACTAGAGCAGAATGTTAAGTTTCTCTTAGACAACACTGAGTTTATATGCTGTTCTTAGAAGGAAACAAAACTTTAATACTTCAATAGTCCCATCATATTTTCCCTAGCATGATTTTGTACATCAAATAATTTAGGAAGTAATTCTGAGTCAATGTGAAAGAGAGGGTCTGTATTAGTGTTGAAATAAAGTAATATTATCTTGGTATTATCTGTAAGGCGGACAAGCATGATCCTTGGGTCGTAAAGGGTTAACAGAAACAGTTTTCCCATTTAAATTAATTTCTAATTTTGCTAAAGACTTATTTTTAAATTCTCTTTTAATTGAAATCCAAGACTTAGAAAGCAAAAGCAATTTGTAAAGAGGAATAAAATGACTAAAGAGATTTTCATATAATGATTTGAAGTTTTGCACATATCCACTCGTTGGTAAGGGGAGCTTACATTCTACTGTAGTAAGTGAGAATAATTTACCAAACGAAACAGAAGGAAATATGCTGAACATAGGGCCAAGCAAGCAGTGGCCAGCAGAAGCACAGGTGGGATCGTATCTTCTGGAAAGGGGTCCAGGGATGGTTTTGGAGAGGGAAAAAATATACAGATTATGGAAGTGGGAGAAGAATCTCCCAAATTGGAGAGTGTGAGAAGACCATTTCGGGCTGAGCAGAGAGATGAGCTGTGTCTCTAGCACAGATAGTACGTGAGATCCCTGGGTGGTGAATTGGGTATGGCTTGTAGCACATGGATCTCAGAACACTAAGCTGAAGACTTCTGCCAAACAGATTACTTGGGATTCAACACCAGGAGTGTGAACTTATTTCCTAGCAGTGAAAGAGCCATTGAACTTTGGGGAACAGATGGGACCATGTTTTAGGTAGGTCAACCTAGGAGAAGGTGAAGACGAGTTCAGAGGTTGGAGAGTGGAAGCAGAGATACTAGTTATATTTCTATAGCAATTTGGGTGAGAGGCCAGGGCAAAAATCCACAGAATTTCCTCCTCAGTAAAATACTTACTGTGAACTGTTAGTTTCCAGTTTTTCTAGAAATTCTCATTTAATGTGATATCTCTGGCCTGAAGCTGTTCTGAAATAGCATAACTGTGTTTTAGTACTGAGGGAAATTGTTTGGTTTTAAATAACTTTCTTATGAAAAAAAGAAAGAAATGTGGGGAACACAGAGGTCATAGCTATAGTTCCATTTGTGGTACAAACTTAAATTCTGCTAGGTTTACCTGACATCTTGCAAGGTCTTCAGTTATATTGAAATTTCATTTTAGAAATTTTGCACATAAAATAAAGGATATAAAATAGTATAATGAACTGCCATGAATCATTTTGATTCAATAATTACTAATACTTTGCCACTTCTTTTCAGCAATAGCTTGCATTTAATAAATATTTCTGATTATTTACATTTGTGCCAGCCACTATGCTAGTCTCCAAGAAATAGAGATAGATTAATGATAGTCACTGCCCCTAAAGAACTCTCGGTTGTATAAGGAGAAAGAAAATATAAGCAAATAAAATGTAATGCATCGTGGTAAATAAATCAATACAAGTAAGTTCACAAAGAGCATAAAGGAATTAAGTTCAAGTGGAAGAGATAGAAATAATCAGAGATGACCTCTAAACTGGGTTTTTATGGGTGAAGAGAAGTTTATTAAATTAATATACCAGAAAGGTGCTTATGCAACTACAATATTGAAAACCCTGGATGAGAAAACACCACATACAAATACAGAGACATGGGACTCATATGGAACTCCTAGAACAATAACAAAAAAGTACAAGATGAAGTGACATAGTTTTCTTTCTTCTCCATGATTATACAATTATCTTCGCTTTAGCACATTCTTGGAATAGAAAGCATAGCAAGGAAAATTATGGCATAAACCTCATTTGCTTCCATTCTGTGATAGGACTGTTACACTGGTACCACAGAATGAGGCCCTCCAATGCTACTTTCAAGCTCACATTGTAGGCTGAAAATGGGATTAGTTGATTAATAGTTTTAGTTTTTTTGTTCTTTTAGTGAAATTTTACATCAGAATCCCCCTGCAAGATAAAGATATCCACATAGCAAAAGTATCTGGGGCTGCCATTTCTTAGACCCTCTGGCCTGGAAATAATTTCAAATGAGACATCCAGCAGTGGGCTACAAAAACCCAGCTTTGATGGGCTTTGGTTGGGCTGGGAGAGCAGCCATTTCTGTTCTATAGGAACATACTGTGTGGTAGGGAGTGGAAAAATAGTTGACTGTTTTACTATCCTGATGAAGTTTTAGAATTTGGTAGACACCAAACGGTTCATAAATAAATAATCCAAGATGAAAAATTCTGGTGATTGTGATCTATCTTTCATAGGAAATGTGAGTAATTAATTGTAAATTGGTTTCAAATTGTATATAAAAAAAAAATCAACACATTGTTTCCCACAAAAGCATAAATGGATTCATGATCTATGTGGATATGACTTAATAAAAGGAAAAAAAAATCTGGTGAGAAAAAGGAAAATCTTTAGAAAACATAGAAAAAAGAACCATCCCATCCATGTGAAGGTTTTCTGAGAAGGCTACAAGAAGATAGTGACATTTTTAAGTCTCAAGAATGGAAGGATTGAAAGACTTTGGCAGGTAGAAAAGGGAAACTAAAATTTGAATTATATTTGAAAAAAACCATGTAGTTTCTTGAAATCATTTCTTATAATCAGATTAGCATTAAAAGAGCCATTAATTTATTTAAAATACTAAGTGTCTACTTAGACCTGGCACTGTCATTGACAGTGATTTTGGGGGGGACTATCCTTGCCCAGTTATGGTTGCTTTGGGAAGTTGTTCCTTATCCCATCTTGGAGAGGAGAGCTGCAATTTTAACTGAAGTGTGGGAAGTAGAAAAAGGGGCAGAGGAGGGGCTTATAGCTGTCATACCCTCCACCCAAAAATCCTCAGAAAAACACACCTGTGGTTGAATGATTTATGTTCATTGCTCAATTCAGAGGAAGAAAGAATGCATGCCATGGGGATGGGTTCAGAAAGAGAGTCTTTAGACAGGACTTATTATGGAGCATTGAGCTTGTTTTAGGTACTTTTAGGGAATGTTTAAGGAAGCAGGGCCTTGATCTGGTTGGGATGCTATCAGGAAGCCAGAGTAATTCTAGGACTGGGTATCTTGCAATGGTATCTACAGCTAGTGAAGACTAGACAGAGGCTGAAGCTGTAACTGGTGAGGCAGTAGCAATTACTCATATTAGTTGGGATATGAGAATATTTTCTCATTTTTGTGATTTAGAAATCATGTTGTTACCTCTGTTCAAACATGATTAGAAAGTGGTCTTGCTTATGTATTGATTAATCTTAGACCCAGAGTGTTCTTATCTGATGTTGATATTCTGAGAAATTGTTTATATCCAACAGGAAAACAGCAAGACCTAGATGATAAGCCAGCTTAGCTCCTAGAGCAGAGTAGGGTGAGGGGGAGGAGTGTAGGCTCAGTACCAGGTGGATCTGAGCCTAATCCTGATTCAGTAACTGTGAACAAATTACTTGATCCTTTGAGCATCAATTTCCTTTTCTGCAAAACAGGGCTAATGATCCCAATCTTTCCAGATTATTATAGAGAATGCAAAAATGTAAGTGGAATATCTAGCTCCATGCTTCATCCACAAATGGGAGAAAATAAATGTCCTTTCTTATTGTGATCTTGAAATGACAGGTCCCATGTTCCAATTTCCTGACTTAGAATAGTGGATCTCACCTAATGTCCATAGTGTGAGGGTTTTCAGCATAGCCCCTGGGGGAAGGGCTCAGCTACAACTTGAACGTTACCTTAGAAATGAAAACAATATAACCTAAACATTTGTACCCTTATCTCAACCTGAAATAATAAGAAAAAGAATAATAGATCTCAATCTTTGGAGTACATTAGAATCTCCTACATGACCTGTCAGTCACAATTTGCTGGACCCCACCTCAGAGTTTTGGGCTCAATAGATCTGGGACTGGGATCTGAAAAATGCACATTTTCTAGTAATAAGGCTAATGCCACTGGTCCAGAGGCCTAACTCTGAAAATTACTGAGTCAGGCAAAATATGAAGGGCCAACCCCATGGTATCCACAAAGTCTTCATCACTAAGTTGCTTGGCACCTGTTGAGCTTTGGTCTACAGTGGTGGTCAGCCAGCTTTCTCTATTGCAAACATTTCAGACTTTCTGGCCCATACAGTCGGTCACAACTATTCAACTCTGTTGCTCACAAAAGCAACCACAGACAATACATAAACAAATGGGAGCGGCTATATTCTAATAAAACATTATGGGTACTCAGATTTGAATTCCATCCGCATTTTATGTCTGACATGGAACTAGTATTTGTTTTTTTTTTTTTTAACCATTATTTTAAATGTAAAACAACGCTTAGCTGCCACACATTGCCAAAATTGGCAGTAGGCTAGAGTTGACCTACTGGTGCAATTTGCCCACTCTTGTACTAGACTCAGCAATTAAGGAACACATTGAGCAGGGGGTCTCCAGGTGAGAAGCTCTTGCCTTTTGGAAACTTATCTACATTTTCCTAAGCCCTCAGTATCACTGAGTAACTGAGGGATCTAATCTGTTTTTGTAGGTTGGTGGGATTATCTCCCAAATTCACCAGTGCTTTGAATTAGCATATAGGTATTAGCTAAATAAAATTGTTCCCTCCTTCTAATTTTGCACTTCTAGCCCAAATTGGATGGTTGTCATATAATTAAGCCATCTATATGGTTTTTGTCATATAGTAAGTCAGTATGAGGGATTGGTGTTCTGGGTCATGTTGATTTTAATTTTCAGTTCTATTTATCTCTTGGACTAGGTGGCATTATGTTCTTTTCATTTAGTTTGTAAGCTCTTAGGTAGTAGATTTGTTAAAGACACACTTCAACATTTCTAGTTAAATCAGTGCTCAGGCTCTTGTGTTACATTTGATCTTTTGAGTCTAGGGTAAATATGTTGAATCAACAATTTTTTTTATTAGAGCATAACCGTGTACATTACTGCATTTATGGGGTACAATGTGCTGATTTTATATACAATTTGGAATGTTTACTTCATCTTAAGTTTGAATCCTTCTGAAAATAAGAGATGTACGAGTAGTGTGTAAGAACTTTGAACTGAGACAGCCCTGGATTCCTGTTACAGCTCTGCCTTTTCTTGGCTGTGCAATCTTGGACAAGACCACCAGAACTTCAGTTTCCCATACATAGAATGAGGAGAATAAATAGTAGCTGTGACCTCATAGCCTTACAGTTAAAGTTACATGATTTGTTAAAATTCTGCTTAGCACTGAGCACAGAGAGCTCAATAAATATTGGCTATAAATGATAGTGTTATCATTATTGCCGTCTTTGTTTTTCATATCAGTCATGACTATTAGCAAGCATGGTCCTTTATTCCATCATCTATGATAAAAAGAGTTTCATTTGTGATCTGCTTACCAAGCACTGTGCTAGTTACGGGGAACTCAAAGTCCCAATTTTGGCTAAGAGGGGTTTACATGCAAATGAATTTACAAATAAGATGGTTTAGTAAATGTCCCTGGTCTCCTATCTATGTAGGAATCAGAGGAAACATAAAAGAGAGACTGAGCAGTCCCATTTATAAAATGGGAGCATGAGAATGTCTTGCAGAGATGATCTTTGAGTTGAATCTGAGTGACACTCCCAGCAGTAGCATCCTGCATCTTTGAGAACTACTGAAAGCTGATAAAACACAGTTTAGCATTACCAAGGTCATTAATGTCAAGAGTCTAGTCCTGACTTCACATTATGCCCTTCTCCCAGAATGCCTTCTCCTACACAAATTAAACCTTATTTCCCCGTATCAGTTGAATACAAAACCCACCCTGTCTCTAATATCACCTTTCCTGCCCAATCCGAATTCAGCTAGTGCTGAAGCATGCTGTACAGCAAATGCAACACTAGATGATAATAAATCTTCATGCACTGCCCCTCAAACCACTTTATTCATTCATTCATTTTCTCCACAGCTGGACAGGAGGGCACAGTCTACTTCAGCACAGTGGGACCTTTCCCTGTATCTCTGCAGGGTCCAGAGCTGCACAGAGTGTGTTACACAAGCTCAATGAAACAGGCATGCCTTGTTTTATTGTGTTTTACTGATACTGCATTTTTTAAAAATTGGAGGTTTGTGGCAATCCCGCCAAGCAAGTCTTTTGGTGCCATTTTTCCAACAGCATGTGCTGACTTTTTGTCTCATGGCATGGTCATCTATGATTACTGATGTTACTATTGTGTTTAGGGGACCCCACAAACTGCACCCACACCAGATGGCAAACAATATTGTGTGGGTTCTGACTGTCTGTGGATGGGCAGGCCATTTTCTCTTTTTCTTTCTTTCCCTTTCAGTTTCCCTGGTCCCCAAGACACAATAATGCTGAAATTAGGCCAAATAATAACCATACAATTGCTTCTCAGTGTTCAAGTGAAAGGAAGAGTCACGTGTCTCTCACTTTAAATTGCAAACTAAAAATGATTAACGTAGTTAGGAAGGCATGTTGAAAATTGAAATAGGACAAAAGCTGGGCTTTCTGCGCCAAGTAGTCAAGTTGCAAAGGCCAAGAAAGAAATAATTCTTGAAGGAAATTAAAAGTGCTACTCCAGTGAGCACTTGTTTGTGCACTGTTTTCTACTGCACACTTACTAGGCTACCATGTAGTAAAAAATGACTATTTTATGCACTGGGAAACCAAAACTTATGTGACGAGCTTTGTTGTGACTTTTGCTTGATTGCAGTGGTCTGGAGTCAAACCCACATTGTCTCTGAGGTGTAGCTGTATTTATCCCAGTTTCTCAGTTGCATCTTTGACGGATTATACTTGTAAAGCAATGACCTGGTCTTATCTCAACTCCATCCTCTTCTCTTCCAGTATGAAATCATGTCTTCCCAAGACCTGTGATGTAGGGAATGAGCTTGTGCTCACGGTTTCCCATGTAACGTAGGGAATGAGCTTGTGCTCACAGTTTCCCATGTAACGTAGGAGATGAGCTTGTGCTCACGGTTTCCCATGAAACGTAGGGAATGAGCTTGCGCTCACGGTTTCCCCTGAAACGTAGGAGATGAGCTTGTACTCATGGCTTTTCTCTATCACCTACAAAATAAAATCACAGTGTCTTTGAATATTATACAAAAGACTGGGATTGGTCACTTTCCACCCCTTTTCTCCTTCTTCCCAACTTCATGCTTCTGCCACATGGCAATCCATTTCCCAGAGCTTCTTATATTGGCTTCAACCGCCATATTCTCCTAAGTACTGTTCTGACTTCTAAAATGCCCTTCCCTTCGCGTATTCTTGGAAATGTCTCCCCAACCTTCAACTCTTACCCGAAATTCGTCCTTGCTGAGATGCCTACCCCAACTTCCTCAGGCAAAACTAAAGAGAAATGGAGACTCTGGGTCTGAAGCCTCCATGCTTCTTCCTCACTCTCCCTGTGCCAATTTTATGCTCCCAACTATCACCTCCTTATTGGTTTCCAAACACTTCACAATGTTTCATCCTCCCGCCTTTCCATATTCTATGAATCCCCTCCTTCTAGAACACAACTCCCTCAGGTCTTCACCTGATTAACACCTCTTTATCCTTTAAGCTCAGCTTAGCAGCTTTTGGTTCCAGAAAACCTCCTTTGAACCACCTGCTTGGATTAAGTGCCCATTTCTGTCTTCCCAAAGCGCTCTATCGTAGCACTTCAAACTGCATTAAACTCTTGATTTCTATGTCTTTCTCTTTTGCTAATCTTCAAGCACTACACAGACAGAGCACTTACCTCTGTCTTGTGTGAGTGAGCGGGTGGTTAGGTAGATGATAGATAGACAAGTTTATTCAGAGGGTCCCTGATAAACCTGACAGAGTTTCCATGACAGTCTTTAATTGAAATAATTTATATTTTAGCTGGGGCTTCTCAAATTTGGCTCTGTGGACACTTGGGGCTGGATATTTCTTTGATGTGGCACTATCCTCTGCATTATAGGATGATTGGCAGCACCCTTGGTTTCTAGCAAACAAAGGCCAACAGCAACTTTCCAGAGGTGTAACAACCAAAAGTATCTCCAAGCACTGCCAAATGCCTTAGGAGTTAGGGGTGGGGCAAAATCACTCTCCCTGCATTGAGAACAACACGGTTGTGCTAAGACAAGGCATATATATATTGTATGCCTATCTATATACTCATGGATCAACAAACCAAATTTAAGTTTGAAAACATCAATGCATTGAAAGCCATTGGAAATCAAAACTGAGTGTTGGGAAGACATTTTTTTCCATTACAAAAGCAATAAATAATCATTAAAGAAAATATATAAGTGTTAAAAAATTAATAAAACACTGTCCCATCATTCTATGAATAACCACTAATAGTATTTTTATTTACATTGATTTTCTACATGTATATTGATATTTTATACTTAATATACTTAATAATACTGTGTGGATTATAAAATTCCATATAGGTTTACATTCAATATTACAACATAAGTACTTGAAAATTGTACATCTTTTATACTAGATGAAATACCTACATTATATTCTAAAAATGTTTGTGGTGTGCTATAGTTTACAAATCCTGATTTTAGAACATGTGAATTATTTCTATTTTTTCAGTATTTGGAAAATTCTGTAATAAAATCTCTGTGTATGAAGTTGCTTTTATATTTAAAATTATATTCTTAGGATAAAGTCTTAGAAGAAGAATTCAATAAGGCAAGAGAATAAAGTATTTCAAGTCTCTTGACATAATATATGTATATATAAAATCTATACAGTATTATTAAGTATATTAATTTTAAAGGATCAATTATGCATGTTAAAAAAACAGTATAAATAAGTAACAATATTATAAGTAGTTATTCATAGAATGGTAGAACTATGTCTTTTTAATTTATCTTTTCTAATTTACACATTTTCCTTAATGATTGTTTATTACTTTTGTAATAGAAAGAAGATATTCCTTCCGAACACTCAGTTTTGGTTTCCAATGACTTTCAATGCTTTGATGTTTTCAAAGTTAAATTCATGCACCCACACATATACAGACAATTTGAATTCTGAAGTGGTCAGATAAATTTACTTGTCCCACTGGTTTACACTAACTTCCCTGTCAGTACCTGCTGTTTTAGGGGACGCATTGAAATTGGCCACTAAAGACTATATTGGCAAGCTCAGTGTTAAAGGGTATTGATGATTCCAAGAAACTGGGTTCTAGGGCTAGACTGTTAGTGCTTTTAAACAAGAATTTGGAATTGAACTTTGAGCATGAAATTCCCCTTGTAGACTAAAGATGCTCACTTTGTTCTTCTCTCTTGTCAAGGTATAGTCCCTTTATAAAAAAGGCTAAAACTTTTCACAACCATCACGCCCAAGTCAGCCATCAGTCCTGGCACTAAATAAGCATAAGTTTGGTTATTTAAAGAAAAAAAAAGGGCATATTTTTATACTAGATGAAGTAACTCCTGAGATTACATATACAGGAAGAAAAATAGCCTGTGTAAAATCATTACTATGCATATTTAAATAAATATTTCCTAAGCCTTGGTACTAGGTACACATTTTACTTAGATGATTTAATTGTATTTATTTCTTTCTTACCTTCTTTCTTTATTTATTATTTTAATATTTTTGAGACAGAGTCTTGTTTTGTTGCCCAGACCAGTGTACAGTGGTGCAATCATAGTTCAATGCAGCCTTGAATTCCCAAGTTGAAACAATCCTCCTACCCCAGCCTCCTTTGTAGCTACAATTACAGGTGTGCACTACTGTGCCCAGATAATTTTTAATTTTTTTTTTATAGAGATGGGGTCTTCCTATATTGCCTTAGCTGATTTTGAAAAAATGAGCTCAAACAATGTCCCCAGCTAAACCTCCCAAAGCACTGGGATTACAGGTGACAGCTACTATGACCAGCTATTTAGGTGACTATAAATAGCAGAGATGGAGATAATGTCTTTTTAAAAGGTGTTCCATGTTCATCTCAAGTAAACGTGCAGGGCCATGTTCATCTCAGGTGAAAGTGTGGGGTGTCTTCTTCATGTGACAAAATCTGGAACCAAGAATCATGGATACTTTGAGTAAAAGGATATGGAACCAATCCAAGCTTTTCCAGGTTATAGGTCATGATAAAGTCATGAGTTGTCCTTAGTGAATTAATGGTAGAGCTTTGTTGTAGAGGCAGAACAGCCCCCGAAACAAGCGAGCCATGTGTCTTATGCAAATCATCAGACTCTCTGGACCTCTGTTTTCCTGCTCATGAGTTGAGGATCATCATATTTATAATTTCATAGGACGATTTTGAAGCATGGAATGATCTTGAGAGAAGGCACCTGCCCAGTACTTATTAAATGGTACTCATTTAACATTAGAGCTTATTGTTGTAACTCAAATTTTCCGAAGGTTACTTTAGTGCTCATTCTTCTTAAGTAACTATTGATTAGGAAGAATCCAAACATGATGATCAGAGTTGACAAAAACCTAATTGTCTTTATCCTGATTGTGAATATTTTTTGTTACACATTTTAGTAGGTCCAGTTCTGTTACATATCAAATAGTCCATAGATAGCATATAAGGAAATTTCTCCAAATTTGCACAGTAACTTGATGGGTGTATGTGCTAGCAAACAGTAAAACTGGAATCAACCACACAGTCTTCCAAAGCTAGAGCTCAAGCTTTTTCTACTCTAACCTCTCTTGTAGTGCTAAGGTTTTTTCTAAATATCTATGATACATGAAGACATACTTTAAGGTACCTGGATTAGTAAGATCAAGATAGTATTTTTGGAATCAAGTACTTTCCCGGACATCCATTTGAAAAGAATTAAGAAAATAAGTGGCTCTATATGTGATCAGACGCATAGTTATCAATGATCTGGCTGATAGAAATTCTCTAATGAATAAACAAGAGAAGATTAAAGACCTGGCAGCATGAAGTAAATTGCTGATGTGATTCCAAATTTAAACAAATTACAGGGGTAAATGGATAATGACAAAATAATTAGAAGACAGAGACACCTGGACAAGATACCCAAAACCCACATCTGTCCTCACTATATTCAACAATATGTAAATATTACTGGTGCATTGAAGTTGAAATTAGCAGAGGTTTCTAAACATCACTTGAGTAAAAATTCAGGATTAACTCCCTCCTGTAACTGTTCCAGGAGACACAGAAGGAAGTAGCCAAATGCATTTTCCATGACAACAGAGGTTACAGCTAAAGTCCTTTTTGAAAATGTACCTTATTAAAAATTTGCACAGGCTCAGCACCTGTAGCTCAAGTAGCTAGGGCACCAGCCACATACACTGGAGCTGGCAGGTTCAAATCCAGGCGCACCCAACAACAATGAAAACTACAACCCAAAAATAGCCAGGCATTGTAGCAGGTGCATGTAGTCCCAGCTACTTGGACTGAGGCAAGAGAATCGCTTAAGCCCAAGAGTTTGAGGTTGCTGTGAGCTGTGAGGCCAAGGCACTCTACCCAGGGTGACAGCTTGAGACTCACTCTCAAAATAATAATAATTGTTAATATTATAATAAATAAATAAATAAATAAATAAATAAATAAATAAATAAAAATTTGCACAAACTAGATTTTAGACTAAAAGTTTAATGTTCTAAATAGTAAACTAGCCTCAGTATTATTGTGTATCTCTTCTACAATGCATCAAAAAGAAATCCACATATAGCTTAGCATTTTATAACTGTATTCAGGAAAAAAATGCAAAATCAGCAAAGAAATTCTGTAGTTGCAAAATCTTTGTGAAGTTCAGAGCTGACCTGCCTTGCTAATATATTTCAAATACACAATTTTGACAATAATAGGAACTATTCTTGCCAATGGCTGTCTAAGATGAGTGGAGAAATTTTTGTGCAAAAATAGATCTCATCCTAATATACTCCAGAGAAACCTGAATGTGTCTATTCTTTAGGGAATAATTTAACTCTTAGAATAATTATTTAAGGAAAGTTTGACAGTTTCTTTACAGAAATTTGCTCAGACTGGAAATGGAGGGGAATTTTTCAAGTACAAAGAGGTGATTTGAGACATTGTACTGTGACAAGTTGTGAGTTTTCTCTCCTCTTAGACAAGTCACTTGTTTCTTTACAGATGGTACAAATGGTGTCAGTGGTGGGATTTCCTCACGGTGCCATGTTCTTCATCCTTGAACTTGGCTTATATGTTGCATAAGCCACAGAAAGTCAGCAGGTGCTTCCAATAAATATGGATTCTGAGACAGCAAGGGTATGAGTCTGAGGCCAGTCCTAGATATAGGCCAGAATATAGGACAGGAATTGAGTAACCCTGGCTCACTTTTCTTTCCTTAGCTTCTTTGTTGAGGCGTCTTCTAAATATGGATGAGGACTAATTACCTTCATCTTTACCTATGGTGGGAAAGAGTAGAGGCCAATACCAAACAGTGGGTTAAAGGAGAACTTAATTCTTATTGCCTTTTCTCCACCTTCTCTTTGGTTAAGCATAATTATTTAAATTTGGTTTGAAAGAAAGTAAACAAATGAGAGATCTCCTCTTCTTCCTGGATCCATACGCAACTAGAAAATACTTATTTTATGTGCTTCCTAATTAAAATAATCTCCTCAATACATTTCCAGCATAACAATAAAAATGTCTTACACTGTAGGTGAAAATTAGGATCCTTGATATTGCACTTAGCCCTGCCCTAGCCCATCACCCATTACTCCATAGTGGCTCTGTTTTTTTCTTCAAAAACTCAGAAAATTGAATATTTTAAATAAAGCAAAACCATTTATTTGCATGGTGGCAACTAAGCACTTTAAGTAGAGTCAATATTCCTGACATTGCTGCCTGAGGAAAATTAATGTAGGGAGCATCAAACAGGCTTCACAAATGGCTCAGGATAATTTCTGTGACAGAAGCTTAACCCCGAGTAGCTGGGCAAATCATCAGAAGAGGGACGAAAGCCAGAGTGCTCAGTTAATTACTGCCAAAAAACAAAAGCGATCTTGCCGAACTTGAAGCTGCAGCATGCATTTTTTAATCTTGCCACAGAAGTATCTTTCTTCTCTAATGAGAATGTAGACTCTGACCGTAAAGAATGATGGTCTCGGAATGATTCGATATTTGAACCACCTATTTTACCCATGGCCAGAGTATGTTTCTGACCTTCATGTCAAAATCTAATTTCCGTTCTCATCAGCGGATGGTATATGGCCAGAGGTCAACGATGCCTCATGTTCGAGACTCTAAGTCAGACGTGCATTTGATTTCTTGTTCCACCATTTATAAGACCTGTGTTTTGGATGAAGTATTTCATTTTTCTAAAACTCAAGCATCTGTATATAAAACAAATGACTTTCATAGAGTTGTCTTAAGACTAAAGGCTGAGGATCTCACATTTGTAAGTACATGAAATATTTAGATTAGTGCCCTGAAATGTGGGTTAAGCCTGAGAAAGGACAATTCTTTAGTAGTGTGTTATAATAGACACGCAACTATTTTTGTACAAAAATAGGAAAAGTTGGGAAGTGGACTGATGACAATCCGTATTTATTTTTTTCTCTCTTTTTTTTTTTTGGCAAAGACTTTAAAAACCATACTCTGGCCACATTTTATCAAAATCCATAATGGAGAGGTTGGCACTAACCTTTGTTGGTGTTGGTGTTTACCTTGAGAAACAGAACAGTTCTCAGGGAGCCACTGAAGAGAGGGCACAAAATCAACTTGCTCCTCCTCCAGCACTCCCACACTGCTCACCCTTGTCTGATTTTGGCCACCTGTTTGCCTGCTCTGAAGTTGCCAGCTTGCTCTCCTGCATCTGTCTGAGGATGTTCTATCTTTACAATCATGTCTAAGTGCCCTTTGATTTCTTTAACCTTTTTTCTTAAGATTTTTTTTACTGCCAAAAATCTTCTCTCCTAGTCTTTTTTACTTTGTTTCCAGAGAGTTTGGAGCATGTCTTAAGTAAAAGTTACTTCTTCATATGAAAGCTATAGATTAGTTTCATAGTATGGCTGATGGGGAGAGGAGCAAGGGAAGGGTGGGGAGGGGGGAGGATGGGTGGAGGGAGGGTGATTGTGTGGGATCACACTTACGGTGCATCTTACAAGGGTACAAGTGAAAATTACTAAATGTAGAATATAAACGTCTTCATATAGTGATTAAAAGGCCATGAAGGCTATGTTAAATAGTTCAATGAAAATATTTCAGATTGTATATGAAGTCAGCACATTGTACCCC
>CAUYRH010006376.1:0-13660 GCA_963574655.1 Perodicticus potto
TTTTTTTTTTTTTTTGAGACAGAGCCTCAAGCTGTCACCCTGGATAGAGTGCTGTGGCATCATAGCTCACAGCAACCTCCGATACCTGGGCTCAAGCGAGTCTCCTGCCTCTGCCTCCCAAGTAGCTGGGACTACAGGCACCCGCCACAAGCCCGGCCATTTTTTTTTTTTTTTTTTTTTTGGTTGCAGCCATCATTGTTGTTTGGCAGGCCCGGGCTGGATTCAAACCCGCCAGCTCAGGTGTACGTGGCTGGCGCCTTAGCCCATTGAGCCACAGGCGCCAAGCCAATATTTAAACTTCTCAACTCTGAAATTTTGACTCTTCTCAAATTTTAAGTTACATTAAGTTAAATGTTTTTCCATATGGAACTTTTCTAATTCAATAATCATATTAATATGCAAAAGCATATTAGAAGGCATGAAGATTTTTCAACAACTTATTAATTTCTCCCTCCTATAAACAAACTGCACTCATTCTGGCACTTAATCATATACTCTTATACAGACTTATAAGAGTCTATATTTCTCACATCTTCTGGTCACTGAACTTTTCAGTTTCCAAACATGTCTGTCTCCATGTTAGACTAATATCCATAAGGGTACTTGTATTTCTTCAGTATCTGTGGAATGAATAAACCGAACAGAGGAACATACAGCAAATATTCAATAAATGAATACTGACTACGTAGAAAATACTTTTCCTCTCTACTTTTAAAATCACATTTTAACAATTCAAAAATGGATTCTCAGAAACTTCCATATAATTAACAATCTATTTTCTCTGGATTATTACAGAATGACAGTTATTCAAATTTCTTAATGCACAAGGAAAACCATTCATATTGCATAAAACCATTCACTACGGCACAGCATGGTGGCTCATGCCTGCAATCTTAGCACCCTGAGTAGCCTAGACAGGTAGATCACCTAAGCTCAGGAGTTTCAGACCAGCCAGAGCAAGAGGGAGACCCTGTCTCTAAACACAGCCAGACATTGTAGTGGGCTCCTACAGTCGCAGCTACTCAGGAGGCTGAGGCAAGATACTTGAGCCCAAGAGCTGAAGGTTGCTGTGAGCCATGATACCATGGCAGTCTACCCAGGGAGACAGAGTGAGACTGTCGAAAAAAACCAAAAATGAAACAAACAAACAAACAAACAAAAAAAAAAACATTCACTAAGCCTAGCACAACCACCAGAATAAAGCAGGAGTTTAAAAAAAGTTGAAATTGACATACAATTTTTACAATAAAGTAAAACACTGTAGTTATATTAATCTAAAGAGATTATACTCAAAAATTATTTCCATGATATGCCTCAAATAAAGATGCTTGCAAAAGTATTCCCAAGATAAAAATAATGGAAAAGAAATATCAAAGAACAAAAAAAAAAAAAAAAATAGAAACTAAATAGAATAAAAAAGAAATTGTCACGGTTACCAAATGTGATACATTATATACTTGAAAATCAGAACAGATTTGAAAAGAAAGAAGATCAGAAGGCAATCCAAAGATGAGTCTAGGAAACTTTCATATTTAAGTTAGAGTATCATAGGTGGCGTCTGTGGCTCAGTGAATAGGCTGCCAGCCCCACATACCGAGGGTGATAGGTTTGAACCCAGCCCCAGCCAAACCGCAACAACAACAAAAGTTAGAGTACCAGAAATGTTATTTCAAAAACCCACATTTGCATAGAAGAAAGCAAGAGCAGAAAGAAGAAAAAAGTACAGTATAGATGTGAAGCTTTTTTTGTGAGAAGAGGAAAGACAGCAGGACACAGATGGAAAGGTAAAGGGTCAGACTTATTGACAGTGTGGAATAGCAAGATAAGCAGGTATATGTGTGCAATCAAGTCTTCCTTAAAACTAAACAATCCATCCCTAAAGGATCTTGAATAATCACTGTCCTTTGAGTACATCCACTTATAAAGAACAAAAAAGGTTTAAAATTTTACTCCACAACCAATGAGTACTTTAAACTACTTTTGGGTTTCAAATTACTAAGGCAACCTCATAAATGTCAGAAGAGGAAAGTGTCATGGCAACATTTGATGTCACAAAAGGCAGCCAAGGCTAAGACAATGGGACAATGTCTTGCCCTAACAAGAGAACCAGCTTATAAGAAATGAGCCATGAAAAAGAATGACCAAACAGAAACAGCCAAATTGTCAGATGCTAAGTAACAGTTTCAATGAATTACCCGAATTAGGAAAAAACCCAAAGGTTCCTGATGTTACACTGTTATACTTTTAAAATACTTTAAAATAACTCATTTAGCAATTTATGAAATATCTCTTTAGAAATCTACGATTTAAAAATAACCTGATTTTGGCCAGCCTCGATGGCTCAGGCCTGTGATCCTAGCGCTCTGGGAGGCTGAGGAGGGTGGACTGCTTGAGTTTAACAGTTGAAGACCAACTCTGAGCAAGAGTGAGAGACCCCATCTCTCCTAAAATAGAAAAAATTAGCTAGTAGTGGCAGGCACCTGTAGTACCAGTGACTGGGAAAGCTGAGGCATGAGGATCACCTGGAGCCCAGGAGTTTGAGGTTGCTGTGAGCTATGATGATGCCACAGCACTCAACTCGAGTAAGACGCTGTCTCAAAAAAATAAATACAAAAATAACCTGATTTTCTACACATGCAAGTCCAATAGTAACTGAAACACAACTTTGTGGCAAAACATTTTCCTTTAAATGCAACTATATCATTTGTAGAAACCTTAGAGTTATGGGCCAGTTGTACTAAATTTTCTTAAGTGACATTAGGTACAACGAAATTGTGACTGAGCCTATTCTACATTTCCTCAAACTGAATCGAGTTGTCAATAATCCAGATCATTTCATTGAAATAATCCCCCATGAAATTACCAGGCATTTTATAAAACAGGCATATTTTTACTCTTCCAGGATGCTTAATAGATGTAAATCCAACAAGCCAGAAGTGACACTTGGGTGACCACAAGTTAGAGTTACTGTTTTCATTTTGTATGACTCTAAACTAAAGTTACTATTTCACTTGGCCAAGAGAGATTAAGAAACAACTTTAACCAACAAAGTTGGTTGGAAACAAATCACTCTTAAACAGTTATGATCATTATAAAATCCAGAACACTCTTTTAAAAAGAGCTATTTGGGTGTTCCATTAATTAAAGTGTAGATTAGGAACACCTCTGCCACCTTCCCTTGCCGTTTCTGCACTAGCTGGGGTTGATAATAAGGTCGACCTCAAGAAGGAAAGCGGCTCAAGTAGGAAATGAAATCCTCATACAGCACCAAGAGCTGGTGACGCACTAGGAGCTCGGAAAATGTTCCAGCGTTTACCTTGCTAGGAACATTAGGTAGGAAGAAGCCCACGTGCACTATTGTTATCCAGGTGTGTTTATTTTCAACTTATGTTTTGATACTGATACCCACAACCTCAGCCTAACCAGAGAAGGGCGATGACAGCGCCGCCGGTGGTATTTTGTGCAACACAAGTTTAAAAAATAAAAAGCACAACGTTTTTTTTTTAATTGCAGCGTACTTGGTGCCCTCACCCCTTCTCCTCCTCCGCCCTCTGCCTTCACCCCACGCAGCCCATCGCCTACGCCACCTCGGGTCCCCATGACAACCCCACCCCAGGGCGGGCCTCGCTCCGCCACCTCTCCGCCCGGCCAGCCACGACTCCACCTGCCCCGGGCTGTCGCTCTCCCCGCGCCCGAGGGCGGGCCGGGACCCCTCCGGGCGCACGGCCCGCTCCCGGGAGAGAGCACGACCCCCACCAGTCGGGGACTCAGGGAAGAGCAGCCTGACGCGGAGCTGGGAACGTCCCACCCCAAACGGGTGCCGCGCGGGGCCGGGCGCGACCCCAAACGGGTACACGGCCCCGCGCCCCTCTCCGGTCCGCCCAGGGCGAGCCCAGGGGCGGGCGCAGCGCGCGCGAAGGAACTCTGTCCTCACAAACAACGGCGCGGCGCGGCGCGGCGGCGGGAGACGCGGGGACGAGGCTCACCTTGAAGGGGTTGTTGAGATCCGGGTCCGCAAATGGGTTACTGTCGAAATCCGACATCTCTCGGGCGCTCGGCGTCACCCAGCCGACCCAGCCGTGAAGAGAGAGACAAGGCGAGGCCGCCGCCCCCCTGCGCGCTCACGTCGCCGCCGCCGCCGCCGCCGAACAGATCCGGGTGCAGCTCGCGGGGCCACCCAGCCGGACGCGCCACTGAGCATGCCCGGTGCGACAGGCTCCCGGCCGCGGCTCCCGTTCCCGTCCTGTTCCTCCGGACCTGGATCCCACGCTCCGGGCTTTGCCTACGACCGCGTAGGGCCCCGGGCGGAGGGAGCCGGGAATGCGGCGCGGAGGTGATGCGCCCTGAGCTCGCACAGCTGGCGGCAGAGTCCGCGTCCGGAGGAGCGCTGCGGCCGGTTGGACTTCATTGTTTTAACTGGGACCTGAAATCGGCTGAGGCCGAGCGTGACTTAGGGAAGAGGTGGTATTTTGTGAGAAGGAAAGACGCACAATGAGTGCCCACGCCAGGTTGGGAGGCAGCCTGGGTGGCGCCCTGTACACACCTGGGGGCAGGGGTGCGGCTCTTAAACCACGCACCACGTGCGGCTGTAGAGAAACCTCCGCTGGCATCTGCGAGAGAGACGATGGGGGAGGGGCTTCCTACCCAAGTCCACCTGGGAATCCCGGACGCCCAGCTTCTGGGCCATCCGCTCAAAGTTGCTGCTAAATCGCGGAAAGCAGCCTTGGCGCTGTGGATCCGGACTTGTTCCAAGGAGGTTTGGGAGGAGGTGAGATTCAGTACCAGGGTACAGCCTGGGCTCCCATCTTCCAGAATCTGTGAAATGGCTACCTCTTCGAACATAATGAGAGGGGTCGCACTGAGAGAGTATACCTGGGAAAAGTAAGGTCTGAACAAAAATCTTCTCACAGGAGCCCAAGGACACTCTTGCAAAGTCTTCCTCCTGGTGACTCAGCTCTTAAGATTTGTAGAAACTTAACTTCCAGGGACCTTGAAACTAAAGCTTGCTTCAACTTCTGCAAAAAGCTCTCTGCTTTCTCCAGCTCAATTCAGACTGACCGATAAGAAGGGTACCCTTGGACAAGGAACCCTTGCCTAGAAATAAAAGGTCCATCGGCCTGGTTTTCCTGCAACAGCACCAGTCCAGAGATCAAGGTCCTCAAGTTCATGTTGGTGAAAGACAAAAAAGTATTCATTTTTTGTTTACCTTTGAGTAGTTGGATGCAAAATATATACTTTTGAATTTTTCATATTCTCTTCCCCAACAAGGATGAGATTATTTTGGAAAAAAAAGTATGTAAGTTCATTTGTACCGTTCCTTGCCCGGCCCCTGAACTTGCTGAGATGGCCCCACTCGCCCCATTTGCGTTTTCCTTCTGTCCTGACAGAAAAGCACTTAGATGAAGCGAGGAAAACCCAGAATTATTTTGACTTTGTAGGTATCTAAGAATTGAAGAGGTCTAGATTTAGTCTTCCTTGGCTTTTTCTCACCACTGTGGAAATACTAAGTAGAAACATGGGCAAAAGTACATTTGCTAAACTCTTCCTGGGACTGTACCCAGATTAGAATACATGGCAAAGCAGCTGCTTTCTGGGTGGCCAACTGAGAAGTCAACTAATAAGTGACAACAGACGAGGACCATGATAGAACTATAAGATTCCAGATAAGGAAAGAGCCAGCAGCCTATTAATGCTTACAGTTGTAACCTCAGCTGCTGCCCAGTGCCTAGTCTGTAACTTAGCGTTCAGTGTGTGTGTCCCAATTCTGTTTGAATTCCAATTCCGTTACCACTTTTGCTACTCCCTTCATCTGAGTCTGTGAAGGGTAGGAATTAAATGAGACAAGATAGAGTGTCCTGCATGTTTATTTAGTGCCTAACAAATACTAATGGAATGCCTGAAAACAGCAAGAACCCACCCCCATTGTTCTTAACATGGTTTGCCTCCTCTCTCCAGAGTTTGACCTTGCTCAGGTGATCTGCCCTAACTCCATCCATTTGTTCTCCAAATGACTCAAATAATCAACAGCTATTTATTATGCATCTACTATGTTCCAAGACTATGAGGATCAGCTGAATCTGCATTGCAGGATGGAAATTTCCAACTATGCTGTTTACAGCTAATGATTCTTAGCACCTAATGCAAAGGTTTATAGATGTCATCATTACAGAATCACTTGGATTACTTGTAAAGAATATAGACACCCACCTCTTCATACCTCCTATTCTTAAGATTAAGGGATCAGAGATGGGGACCTGGATCTGCAGTTTTTATCTTTTACTTGTCTTTATGTATATAAATACATTATTTTTCTATTAATGCAATAAATAGATTCATAGCATACATAACTGGTTTATCCACTTTTTTAAAAAATTATTTTTTGTATTCCCTCTTCCCCTACATTAACAATCTGGCACATTTTTCCAATATTCATACATTATTTTATATCTATACACTTATATAAAGTAATGCACAGTCATATGAAAACACATTCAGGTAGACATACAGTCTAATACAGTGTTTTGGCATGAAAAAATTGAATCATACACATATTTTCCTGCACTTATTTTTCTCAGTGATATGTGGTAGAGTTTCTCAGCGATAAGTGCATTGGCAAAGAGACAATATAAAGTTTCTTAGCTCCGTAGGCCACATATCACTTTTTATGTGTACAGTGTGTTACTGAAAGCTCAGCACTTGTCCTCCTTGAGGCTGCATTGGAAGAAGAAGTAGTTTGAGAAGAAGAAAAGAGAAGTTTATTACTGTGCTTGCAAAGCAATAAAAAAGGGGGGCTCTATTCCCAAATAACCAAATTTCCTGTATGTAAACAGAAAACCAGAGCTTTTGAAGTGAGGCCCTCAGTTCTAGGCTATTGTTTAATATGCAGTGAATAATTAAAATCACCCCATCTCTGCACCAAAGCTGTGACCTCCAACTTAGATGCCCACCTAGGCTTTCACTGGCGAGGCTCTCAGCCTTCATCTCTCGACAGTTTAGCTCAACCATTTCCTGTACAAAGAACAGAAGACGTTCCCCTGCCCGCCCAACCACAGGTGTGGCAGGCATGCAGGCCTCAGTTTCCAAAAAGAGTGAGATAAGTTTTAGACAGAAAGCATTTTTGCTGTTTTTTTCCAGATCATTTCCTCTTGAAAAGGGAAGCACAGCCTAATGGAAATCCCTTTAAATCAACAACCACATGGTTAACTGCAAAATCATAGTAAAGGATATCCAGGTGGTTTTGATAGTGGTAATGTTAGGTTCTTAGTCAGGAATGGCTTTCAGGGGAAGAAGGGCAAGGTGGGGCTCAAGCCTTCATCTTGGTGCTACCTGCCTTAACTTTGTCCCAAATGATTGCTCAAACCAAGGGAGGAGGGAACATCCTGCCAATCTACCGATTAGAACATAACAGTGCCAACTGCAAAAGGGTGTAGAAAACTCTAGCCTGGCAATAGCTACAATAGAGACTTACAGGTGACCTGAAACAGTCTTTTTTTTTTGGTGGGGGGGACATTGTCTCACTTTGTTGCCCTCAGCAGAGTGCAGTGGAATCATAGCTCATAGCAACCTCCAAACCTTGGGCTCCAGCAATTCTCTTGCCTCCGTCTCCCAAGGCGCCCACCCCAACACTCACCTATTTTTAGAGATGGGGGTCTCGCTTTTGCTCAGGCTGGTCTCACCTGTGAGCTCTGGGCAATCCACCTGCCTCGGCCTCCCAGAGTGCTGGGATCACAGGCGTGAGCAACCATGCCTGGCCCAGAACAGCCTTAAGACTGACTATCCTGTTATTAGTTTACATCTACATTGTGGTCCACAAGCCCCGATGGGCTCTGAGAGGTTCATGGGAGGTCCACATGAGCAGGAAGAGTCTGGCTCCAAGGTGACCCCTGAGCCATGAGGTAGGCACAACCCAGGTGGTATAAAAGAGAACCGCCAGCCATAATGTCCTTTGCCTCTTCCTTTTTCCAACAATGAGGCTTATAGGCTGTCCATGGAGAACATACATTGCTCTGTAAACCTTTGTGTTGCTCTTATTCTATAAAACTATCTGTTTCTCAATAAACTTTGTTTTCTGTTTGCCTTATTTTGGGGTGTCTGGTCATTTTCAACTAAGTGTGCCAAGAAATGAGTACCCAGGCAGCTGCTTGAAAACCAAACAGTTTAGGTGCCAGGCAGCTACCTTGAAACCCAACAGTAATGTGACTTCAAGAACACTGATATAAGAATAGAAATAAAGTTGATAGATGAGTGTCTTAGTCTGTGTTGCTATAAAGGGATAACCCAAGGCTAGGTAATTTATATGAAGATGTTTATTGGGCTCATGGTTCTGCAGACTGTATAAAAAGCATGGCACCAGCATCTGCTTCTGGTGAGGGCTTCAGGCTGCTTCCACTTGTTAGGAGGGTAAAGGGGAGCTGGTGTGCAGAGGTCACACGCAAAGCAAAAAGGAAGAAAGCACAGAAGGTGCCAGGCTTTTTCCAACAATCAGTTCCCCTGGGAACTGAGAGAGTGAACTCACTCTCGTGAGTGGCGAAAGCCATTCATGAAGGATTGACCCCACAAGCCAAACACCTCCCACCAGGCCCCACCTTCAATAGTGATGATCAGATTTCAACATAAGACTAGGCAGGGCCAATCCCCAGCAGTGAGCTTATGAATTCATCCGCTTTCATGAAATTTAGAATTACAGGATATGACAGCTAAAAGGAACCTTAGCCTTTCTGATGGAGGTTGAGTCATTTGCTACTCACCAAGGAAGTAATTAGAGGAACTGGGACCAGAACTCTGGTGTCTTGACTCACATTTCAGATATTAAATTGATGGGTTTGATAAGTAACAATTTCATATAGAAAGGAGAAATGTTATGTGTGCAAGTGAGAGAAGGTCAGCATAGAGAAAGCCTCATTTGTTGCAACAGTTCATTTTCCTGGTGCTGCCTCTTAAATTAGATAGAACAAAGATGAATCTAAACTAGTTTCTCAGCCCAGCCCTACTACAAAATCAGCTCTGTGATCTTAATCACGTTGGCTCACCTCTGACCAGAGTTTCCACGCAAGTCCATCATTCAAGTATATCTTGAGCAACTACTAAGTGGTAACCATATGTTAGATGTTACGGATAAAAGAGTGAACCATATGGAAGAGTAGAGCCTGCTCCAGAAAACTTACTAAAAGGCCCAGAGAATGCTTAATAAATAGGAACTGTTATGGCTGGGTGCGGTGGCTTACACCTGTAATCCTAGCACTCTGGGAGGCCAAGGCAGATGGATTGCTTGAGCTCAGGAGTTTAAGACCAGTGAGCGAAAGTAAGATCCCCCTCTCTAAAAAAATTTAAAAATTAAAAAAAAAATAGTAACTATTATTATTAAGGGATAATAAGAACTCAAGAAATTAATTGAAGAATTAATAAGTCAAGAGTTAAAAATAAAGATGAAAAAATGCAGTTTAAGCACAGACAATAGCAAAAAAGGCCTTCCAAAGGGGTGGTTGTGGGCTGAAGTGAGCTGGGGAGGCCTCACAGAAAAGGAAGGCTGCTGACACTTCAAGGCCTGCTGACACTGGCATAAAGCACAGAAAGGAAAAAGAAGCACATCTGTTGGGCCAAAAACCTTGAGCAAAAGCACAAATGTAAAAGAGCACGTGATAGAAGAACTTTCAGCAGCCCACATCCACTGTGGGAGACACATCAGGAGAAAAAGTAGCAAGGGAAGAGGAATGCTTCCTTTCTCACCAGGTGCTTTGCTAAGTTGACCTGTCATCTTCAATTCAATGAGCCAATCTATAGCAAGCCATAGATTCACCACCACCCTTCACCTAGCTCACTGCTGTCCAAACTCGCCACCTAAGCCAGCCCCAGCCCACCAGCAGTGTTACTTTACAATCGTATATTGTTCAAGAGGATGAATGGTCTGAATATTCCCCAAATAATTATATCATAGTGGCATTCTTTTATAATTCATTGTATTAAAAAAATTGTAATTACAGGAACACAACAAACATAACAAAAATAAGCGTATATTTGAGTCTCGGTTTACTTAGACACGCAATGTAGAATTTCTTCCACCAAGAATGTCCTCCCACTCAATTTCCACCTACCAAAGTCTAGTCAATCCTTGATGCCTAATTTCAAATGACACATCCAATACAGATATTTCCTATATGTTCACAATCCAAATTTGTCTCTCCTATAACTATAGTGTATAAAACAATCTTGTATCTTTGTTGTAGAATTCATAATAGACCCATCTCCTATGAGTATAAAGTTACCACTACATGCCCAGTGATTATGGTGAGCTTTCAATTACTATTTGTGAATGAATGAATGTATCTGTCCCTCTCTCCATGTGAGCTTCTGGAGGCAGAAAGAAATTTCATTTTTATATCCCTTCCTCACAGGGCCTACCACAGTATCCTGCTTAAAATATGTACACAATAAACAATTGTGTCGTAGCTTATAAAAGAGATTTCCATTTAAAATCTTTAGTCCGAGAAAGTCCAAATATAAGCTCAAGAGCAACAATTTTAGTAGTTGACATAAAGAGAATTGTGCAGTCACTATGATAAGATCTTCTGGACTGAAATTCTGAATTCTATATAATGATTTCATAGAAACACCATGGAAGCCTTTCAAATGGTATAAGTCAATGACATACAAAAACTGTTTTAGTCTGTTTGAGATGTTATAACAAAATACGTTAGGCTGGAGGCGGCACCCGTAGCTCAGTGGGTAGGGTGCAAGCCACTTACACTGAGGCTAGGGGGTTCAAACTCGGCCTGGGCCAGCTAAAAAAACGACGACAGCTCCAACAAAAAAAATAGCCGGGTTTTGTGGTGGGCACGTGTAGTCCCAGCTACTTGGGAGGCTGAGGCAAGAGAATCACTTAATCCCAAGAGTTTGAGTTTGCTGTGAACTGTAACGCCACAGCACTCTACCCAGGGTGACAACTTGAGACCCTGTCTCAAAAAATAAATAAATAAATATGTTAGGCTGGGTAATTTATAAACAAAGTTATTGCTCACAGTTCTAGGTTGGGGAGCAAACAAACTCCCTTGGGCCTCTTTCCTAAGAGCCCAATCTATCCTCATGACCTGATCATCTCCTAAAATTCCAATCTCTGAAAGCTGTCACATTAGAGATTAGTTTTCAACATATGTATTTAGAAGGGACACAGACGTTCAGTAAAGCTCATGTTATTTCCTGGAATGGTCTGCATAAGAATTTTATGTGAAATTATCCTGATTTTTCAATCTAGAAAGATGTTGCCCATATGTGTGTATATACGGCTCAGCACCTGTGGCTCAACGGGCTAAAGCGCCAGCCATGTACACCTGAGCTGGTGGGTTCGAATCCAGCCCGGGGTCCGCCAAACAACAACGACGGCTGCAACCAAAAAATGGCCGGGCGTTGTGGCAGGCGCCTATAGTCCCAGCTACTTGGGAGGTGGAGGCGGGAGACTTGCTTGAGCCCAGGAATTGGAGGTTGCTGTGAGCTGTGATGGCACAGCACTCTATCCAGGGTGACAGCTTGAGGCTCTGTCTCAAAAAAAAAAACAAAACCATATGTGTGGATATAAGGTGTGCATTATACACCCTTAAATATTAAGAAGGTGTTTACCAGTCTGAAATGAGTATTACAGTCCTGTGACTACTTTGAAAACTCATTTTCATCTACTTGTTTGTGTCTAATGAGTCAAAAAGAGAACTACTGTTATTTTTATCTAGACACATTTTTGGAAAACTTTTTTTAATGAACCATGAATTTTACAACCATACTTGATATTACCTAATGTTGATGCAACTTCAAAAAGGTCTTCAGAGTAAGGACAGTTCACAATTCTTAAATTGCCTATTAGCCATAAATCTTCAGGGAATGCCTGTAAAGAGAGAAAATAATCTTAGTAATCTAGCCCATTTTCTGATCTCCCAAAAGAAATACACCCAAATCTGATTTTTTAGCTCTTTAAAGGAAAGAAAGATTACTTTCAGGTTCTCCTCTTCTACTTTAATGCTGAGAATTTTTTTTAAAAAATCAGGTATATTTAGAATGGCCATTACCCCTCACTATGATATGTGAGGAGAGAACAGAGACAATTGAAATTTCTTAAATGCCTGGCATGTGTCAAGCATTGAAATACCGGAGGTGCACAGGCGTTTTCTTGTATAACAAAATACTTTTTAAGTACTGCATATTATTATCTCCAATTTACGGATGAGACAATGGGAACTCAGAAAAGTGAAATAAATATTAGGGATTATTTTAGGAATATTATGCAAAATAGAGCCCTCATATCTGTGGTTTTATGTTGTTTGCTCTTGCATTTTGTATTAGGCTTTCCTATACTACCCACATAGAGAGTTCCAAGTTGTTGTGTTTTGAATTTTGCAACATAATCTTGTTTGTTCTTTAAGCACCATCCTTGTCACCCATGCTTCCCCTGTGTGCAGCTACTAGCTGACTGGGGACCAAGTGACAGGGATGTGAGTAACTATACCCACAGTCTCCGGTTCTCTCATCTCCCTCCACTGAATCACCTCCCTTCACCTGACCAGCTGCTGGGACAGCTGCCACAGTGTTGGTTTCCCTCCATTGGTGGCCTTGGGAACTTCTATGGTTGTGTCTACTTCTTGCCATGACTTGAGGCTCTAGAGATGAGGGCAGACATTGTTCCTTCCATGAACACCAGCATGGAGCTGTTCAAATCTCAAATTCTCTATTATCCAAGGGAGCATTTTGTTCTACAGAGATATCAGTCTCCCATGGGGAGCATGTCATTATTTTAGATTTTTACAGTGTTTTGATGAGTTACAACTTTTCAATGTTCTCCAAATTTTCACAGTCCTGATCTCATAGAACTTGGTACTAGTTCCCTTGGGAGCTTGCTTAGTACATAGTAAAAAGCTACGGCACAGTGTCGCAAGCATACTGTCCTTTTATCCTTGGTCACAACCATTATCACTAAGCTAACCCTGGAAACCTTGACATTCTCCCACCTCAAATCATGTTCCCTAGTCAAGGAAGGCATAGACCTTCTACTATTTTTTGTTCTAAAAGTTGTTTAGTCCTAGGGCTGGACCTTAGCTCCAACTTGTCTCGTCATTGATCCTTCCAGAAGGCCTAAAAGGCCTTAGGCAAACATAACTCACCCAAGGAACAGGGTGTATGCAGATTAGGCTCCGCTAGGTCAGTCCAGGGCTGTATATCTCACCTTGAGCTATAGGTAAGGCAATTCATCTGTCAATCTCAAATTTCACTCTTTCTTTGGCTCCTGCAATTGGCCTATAGTCTTTCCTGGCAATGCCTGCCCAAGAAATTAGTTGCTCCTTCTTCTGTAGAACCAGAGAACTCTGTATCTATCTTTATCATCTATAGAAATTCTAATCCCGGCTCGGCGCCTGTGGCTCAACGGGCTAAGGCGCCAGCCACGTACACCTGAGCTGGCGGGTTCGAGTCCAGCCCGGGCCTGCCAAAACAACAATGACAATGACAGCTGCAACCAAAAAATGGCCAGGCGTTGTGGTGGGTGCCTGTAGTCCCAGCTGCTTGGGAGGCAGAGGCAAGAGACTCGCTTGAGCCCAGGAATTGGAGGTTGCTGTGAGCTGTGATGTCACAGCACTCTATCCAGGGTGACAGCTTGAGGCTCTGTCTCAAAAAAAAAAAAAGAAAA
>CAUYRH010006383.1:0-11712 GCA_963574655.1 Perodicticus potto
AATCGGGATTCTGGGTGAGTTGGAGTTCTAGAATTCCAAACCGGAGTAGGGAGTGGACTGAAGGATCAAGGTGGTAAGGAAAATATTTACAGCACCAAGCCCATTGGGAGCAAATGGGCTAATAGACTCATAAAAGGTCTCTCAGCCACACAAGCCCACAGATGCACCCACAGTCAGAAGCTTCGACATACAAATAAAACATAACAAACAAACACCCAATCAAAGAACAACAGCTAAGAACCACAACAACCAAAAAAGAATTCTAGTATAAAAATGATGCTTGTAAAATACTTGAGAAAAGAGAAGAAGAAAAGCCTCTAATAACTGTGATGAAAGCTCTCTTAAAAGCTATAAGAAGGGAAGAAGAGGAAGGAGAGAGAGAGCAAAGAATTTAAAACAGGAGAGGAAGAAGAAATGTACAATTGAGAATAGAAGATAATAAAACTAGCCTAAGAAAAGAAAGTGAAATAAAAAATTATTTTTCAATGGCACCTCCAAGAAAAGGATATTCAAAAAAAAAACAACCTCAAAGATATTGTTCTTGTGTATATATAGAAATAAAAGTCTCAGAAGACGTCAACTTAAGTGGAGTTAATTTGTAGTGCAATATACTTTGTGGACACCAGATGGTGCTGTGAATGGTTCTCAGGCTTCTATGTGTTTCCCAAGTTATATTGTTGCTATAGGAAAGCACTCTGACTGACCAGTCACCATGTTTATAGTTTTGTAGTTTTTCCCCTGGTTTGCGTTGGGAAAGGTGCTTTATTTTGGGTGCTCGGCTCCAAACGAGACTCCCATCCAACCTCCAACTTAGGTGTACCAGCCCTCTCGTCTCAGAACTCTCTGCTCTGCCCTCCCGCTCTCTTGCAATCTGGGAACTGGAATCGGCAGAAAGAGGAGAGCTCGGTGCGCGGTTGTTGCGGGTCGAGGTGGCCAGCTGGCCGCCGCAGCTACAGCTGGAGGGGAGGGGGCTCCCGGTGGTCTGTTGCTACCGCTCTGACCTGCGGCTTTTTCTCTGGCTGGAGTGCTTGGGGCCCTCTTCGCCACCTTCCACAGCTCCAAGTGTCTTTTCCACACCACAGGATCCCGGTCCCCCTGCGCAGTCAGACCTCACCAGGATTCTGCCCCTGGGATAGCACAGACAGAACACCAGAACACCTATTCCCAATGATCTGGGGAAAAGACACTTGCCATTTTGGACATTCCAATATGTAACCACCTTGCGCCTGAGCTGCGCGGGTCTCCGTGGGACCTAGCATCGCGCCTTTCTGGTTGTCAAACTCTGAGATCCACGTTTCAGTGGAATTTTTTCCTAATTAGGTTTTGTGAGTTGCGACCTGCTGTCCTCCCTGTGGGAGGGGCCGGCTGCCCCTCCGCCGTGCAGGGGAAACAGTTTACAGCAGTTTCCGCGGTTATGAACTATATTTCAAACACAACAATCCACCAAATTGCTGTGCGTCACCAGGTGCCCATCCACTCCGACAATTCACATGGCAAAAGGTCCAGTACTCCCTCCCTCTCACCTGCTGACCAGGGAGTGATGAACTATGGGACCATCACCGCCGCCATCTTCCCGCCAGTCTCCAAAGAGCCAATTTTTGTTTCATTGATTTTTGTATTGTATTTTTTTCTCAAGTCAGTTTATTTCTGCTATAGTCTTTGCTATTTCTTTTTCTCTGATGGTTTTGGGTTTGACTTGTTCTTGTTTTTCTAGCTCCCTGAGGTTCAATGTTGTGCTGTTAATTCATAATCTTTCAATCTTTCTGATGTAAGCATTTAATACTATAAACTTCCCTGGTAGCATTACCTTTTCTATTTCTCCAAGGTTTTGGTATGTTGTGTTTCTATCTTCATTTGTTTCCCAAAAAAAGTATTAATTTCCATCTGGATTTTGCCATTGACCAAAGATCATTCAGGAGCAGATTGTTTAATTTCCATGCATTTATATAGTTTAGAAAGTCTTCTTGGAATTGATTTCTACTTTTATTGCACTGCGGTTGAAAATAGATTTGATATGAATTTGATTTTTTTTAATTTATTGAGACTTGTTTTGTGGATTAACAAACGGTCTATGAAAATCTTCCATCCACTAATGAGAAGAATGTATATTCTACAGTCATTGTGTAGAATAATCTGTAAATGCCTGTAAGTTCCATTTGGTGTAGAGTCCAATTTAAGTCTAATTTTTCTTGATTTTAGCCTCCACAATCTTTCTAGTACTGTTGGTTGGGTGTTGAAGTCTACCCCTATTATTATATTGTCATCGATCTCTTTTTCTTAGGTTTAGTAGTAATTGTTTTATGAAATCTAAGTGTTCCAGTGTTTGGTACATATATATTTTGGAGTGTTATATCTTCTTGTTGAATTGATCTTTTTATTATAATTACTTTTTTTTTTTTTTTTTTACTGTCTGTTTTATCTGATATAACTATAGCCACTACTTGGCTGCTTCCTTCTGTTGGTGCAACCACTATACCATGGCTGCCACAAAGAGTGAGGCTCAAAACTTTGCTCTGAAATACCTGGGGCTGACCAAGTGGTGCTCAGACCATGAATTCCCTAATCACTAGTCCTCCCTGGTGCTGCTCACCTGGCTGCTCCATCAGAGGAGGACACACCTAAAAATGGAGAGACATCAAATCTGCTTGAGCACCCCATAGGTAACTTGGGATCAGCATAATCTCCTTGTCATGGATTGATCTTCAGGAACCTGTGGACAGGCCCACATGCCAGATCCTGTACCCCCAGGACTCAATTGTGTTGTTTAGGGGCACAAAGGGAATATTTGTAAACTAATCTCAGGATGTAAGGGAGCACACAAGGGCAAAAATAAAAAGAGAATGCAGTGTGGGTCCCAGCTATAGCACGATCATGGAGTACTCCTCCCCCCACAGGTAAGTGTTGCTCTCAGCCCAAGGAAGAACCCTAGACAGGGAAGCTCCCAGCCTGCAGTGACCTCATGGGGGATCTCAGCTAGTTTGAGCTTCTACCTGCCAGCAAATGCTGGAGGGAAACCCATGGATCAGGGGCAGGAAGAATAAAACCTACTACTGACAGCCAGATTGTGCATCTCTCCTGGCCCCCCACCTGCAAGATTTTCTGGCATGGTGAGGCCACTCAGCCCCTCCCTGATAGCTTTCCCTATCAATCTGAGAGCATACCTTTAACCCCTGCCAATACAGCTACTTTATGGGCTTTTGTAGAGGGTGAGGGCAGGTTTACAAAACCCAGCCCCACCCAGCCACACTCCCCTACCTGCCTCTACTATATTGTAGAATAAGGACTCACCTGGGAGCTTCAGGGCCCTGCTTACAATCCGGGGCATTTGAGTGCTTCTACTGTGGGAATACAGCCAGTTACCGGTCTCAAAATCAACAGTGCAGCTGATTCTTTTCAGCAAATGCCACCCACTAGAAGGGAGGTCAGTTTGTATAATCCTTTACATCATTTACTGACTCAATTATACAGGGTGTGATAGATTCTTATCAGAATCTATTTCAATTATTAAACTAGGCATCCCAATATAATTCTCACCATTAAAAAGACCACAGGACTAGGGAAAGAGAAAATATTTAAAAGACCTCCATCCTTCCTCATCAACAAGAGTCAGAGGATCTACCCACACACATAGCTCACAATTGCTATAGCCTACAAGCAACTAACAACTGAGAAAACTACCACACTAATAATACCTATAACCAAAGCAACCATACAGAGCCTAGGCCATCATCAAAGCATCCACAAACAAAGGCAAAGCTTTTTTACCTAACATATGCTATAGACCCACCCTTATAAGTGAAGTGGGGGGAAAGCTCCATCTAAACAAAAGAAAATCCAAAAATAAGAAGCTACTCATGACCAGAAGTGACAGATTAGAAGTCAGTGCAAGAACTCTAGAAGTAGGGTGCCGCCTGTGGCTCAAAGGAGTAGGGCGCTGGCCCCAAATGCCAGAGGTGGTGGTTCAAACCCAGCCCTGGCCAAACAATGCAAAAAAAAAAAAAGAAAAAAAGGAAAAAAAGAACTCCAGAAGTATGAAAAACCAGAGTGAAAGAACATCCCTAAAGGGAGACAGCAGCTCTCCAACAGTGGATTGCAACCAAAATGAAAATATTAAGATGACAGATAAAGAGTTCTAAATATGGATTTTGTGGATCCTCAATGAGAAAAATGGAAAAATAAATTAGAGAAACAACTTAGGAAATAAATGAAAATTTAACTGAAGAGATAGACATATTTTTAAAAAATACAACTTCTGGAAAAGAAAAATTCATTTAAGGCAATACAGGACACAGTGGAAATTTTACAGACTTAAGAATCAATTAGACCAAGCATAAGAAATAATTTCAGAGCTTGAAGACAGCTCTTTCAAATTAAGTCAGTAAATCAATAATAAAAAAAAAGAATTGAGATGTACAAGAAATAAGGGATTATTTTTTTTCAAGGACAATAATTTACATTTTATTTTCTGTGTACAAAAGCTCTCAGGTGCCCCTTCCTCTTGTCCAGGGAAGGGAAGGGTAAGGAAGAGAAGAGGAGAGAGAGAAACCCACTGGAACTGAAGGTTCCAGGTACCCTGGAAGACAGACTGGGATGCAGATGATCAGCTGAAACCTGTACAAGGAGCAATTAAACTCCCAGACCTCCAACCCCACTTCAGAGCCATGCAATTTCTCTTTCTCAACCCCCACAGAGAAGGGCTTATTCTCTAAAGACCCTGCAGCAGAGAACCTGGATTCTGGAGTACCACACACTAGGACAGCAGGAGGCACCTCACTAAAAACAGAGGGATGGAGCGCTCTATCTCCCTTCCCTCCCTCACTCCCAAAACACTGTCAACTAAACTTATTGAAGAAAAACTCTGCAGATAAAATATTAAAGGATCCTTTGATAGAAAAAACAGATGTCCCCCCAACAAGCTCTTTAGATAATAATTTTTGTGAAATAGTTTTGTGAATATATCTCCCACTTGTCTAATCAGCAATATGCCAGAGGTGATTATGCATAAATCACTTTGGCATAATTGACATTTTGGACCACGTGATTCTTTGCTTTGGGCCACTGTCCTGTGCATTACAGAACAGGATGTTAATCAGCATCCTGGCCTCTCCCACTTAATGTCAGTGTTGGCAATTAAAAACATCTTCAGACACTGCCAAATGTCCCCTGGGGAAAAAAAAATATCCCGAGGGTGAGAATTCCTGCCCTACAAGAAAAACCATCAATCAACAAACACCCCAAACATACACACAGCTTCCAATCAGCCTTCTGATTGCTTACTTTCAATGATGAACAGTCAGCAAAACCTAAAAGGAAAACAATAAAGAGACTAAAACAAATAGAATATAGGAACTCTTAAGAATTAGACAGAAAGGACTTTGTATATGTTCAAAATTATCTGTGATAAAAAATTTAAGTGCAAAATAAATAAAACTATGCAGGTAAATGTAAGAAGAAGCAGTTAAAATATTGGGGACTATTATCTCAAAACTGAGGAATGGGGAGGGTTGAAGTAGTTGATTTGAGTCACATCAATAAATATGGAATTAGCTCTTACTATTTGCACTGAGAAGATATGTACATACACAAGTGATATAAAAATTTAAAAGAGACAAAGTTATTCTTCTTTTGGAGGTTGGGGAGTCAGAGGTGTTTTCACCCAAAAGGCTAAATTTGAACTATCTTAAAATTCTGGTGACCATTGAGAAGGTTGCAGGGAAGGAAGTGGGAAGCATTTCAGGCAGAAGAATTTGTGCTTAGATGAGATCATACACCCAAGTTAGGAAAAGTCCAAGCATATAAAAGTAAGGTTACTAAAGCAAGAACAAGGAAATCAGAGTAAGAGTCGAGTTTTCTCAACTAGAGGATGACAAGGCTATGGTAGACAATTCCCATGATCACGTCAAATTCTAACATTCTAGAAACCCATTGTAATTCTAAAATATTCTAATTGGAAGGTCAACTCAATATTTGGGATTTGGAAATATCTATAGGATCTTAGTCTTGGAGAGAGAATATGTTTATATCTAAGCCTTTGGGAAACTACCAAGATAAAAGACACCAGTTCAGGATGTCCTCACTATCTGAGAATAATTAATAAAAGGAACATTAAATCTATTTAAAAAGAAAGTATCAGTTCATAGGAAAGAGTGAAAAAATAATTTCTTGGGATAACTATATTGAGAAAAGAAACTAAAAATTATGAAAAGACTTGATCTTATACTTAAAAATTAGTTTATGATTGCAATTATGTTCTAACTCCTACAACAAGCAAAAAAAATGAATTAAGGATTAACTTTTGTTTTAATTATTTTTATTGTTGGGGATTCATTGAGAGTACAAGAAACCAGGTTACACTGATTGCATTTGTTAGGTAAAGTCCCTCTTACAATCATGTCTTGCCCCCAAAAGGTGTGGCACACACCAAGAACTCACCCGCCTCCCTCCTTCTCTCTGTTCTTCCTTTCCCCACCCCTCCCTCCTTCTTTCTTTCTCTGCTCTCCCCTCCCCCCACCCCCACCATGTCATTATGTGTCATTAATTGTCTTCATATCAAAACTGAATACACAGGACTCATGCTTCTCCATTTTTGTGATGCTTTACTAAGAATAATGTGTTCCACTTCCATCCAGGTTAATACAAAGGCCGTTAAGTCTCCATTTTTTTTTAATGGCTGAATAGTATTCCAGGGTGTACATATACCACAGCTTGTCAATCCATTTCTGGGTTGGTGGGCATTTAGGCTGTTTCTATATTTTGGAGATTATAAATTGAGCTGAAATAAACAGTCTAGTGCAAGTATCCTTTTGATAAAGGGTTTTTTTTTTCTTCTGGGTAGATGCCCAGTAATGGGATTGCAGGATCAAATGGAAGGTCTAGTTTGAGACTTTGAGGGTTCTTCATACTTCCTTCCAAAAAGGTTGTATTAGTCTGCACTCCCACCAGCAGTGTAAAAGTGTTCTCTTCTTTCCACATCCATGCCATCATCTGCAGTTTTGAGATTTTGTGATGTGGGCCATTCTTGCTGGGGTTAGATGGTATCTTAGGGTGGTTTTGATTTGCACTTCTCTGATAATTAGGGATGATGAGCATTTTTTCATATGTTTGTTAGCCATTCGTCTGTATTCTTTAGAGAAGGTTCTATTCATGTCTCTTACCCACTACTATAGGGGATTGTTGGCTTTTTTCATGTGAATTAATTTGAGTTCTCTATAGATCCTAGTTATCAAGATTTTGTCTGATTCAAAATATGCAAAAAATCATTTCCCATTGTGTGGGTTGTCTATTTGCTTTGGTTGTTGTCTCATTAGCTGTACAGAAGCTTTTGAGTTTAATTAAGTTCCATTTGTTTATTTTTGTTGTTGTTTCAATTGCCACAGCAATCTTCTTCATGAAGTCTTTCCCCAGGCTGTTATCTTCCAGTGTTTTTCCTATGCTTTCTATGAGGATTTTTATTGTTCCATACCTTAAATTTAAGTCCTTTATCCATCATGAATCAATTATTGTGAGTGGAGAGAGGTGTGGGTCCAGTTTCAGTCTTTTACATGTGGATATCCAGTTATCCTAGCACCATTTATTCAATAGGGAGTCTTTCCCCCAACGTATGTTCTTGTTTGGTTTATTGAAGATTAGGTGGTTGTAAGATGTTAGTTTCATTTCCTGGTTTTCTATTCAATTCCAAATGTCTATGTCTCTATTTTTCTGCCAGTATCAGGCTGTCTTGACCACTAAGGATTTGTAACATAGCCTAAAACCTGGCATGCTGATGCCCCTGGCTTTGTTTTTATTACTAAGAACTGCCTTAGCTATCTGGGGTTTTTTCTGGTTCCATACAAAATGCAGAATCATTTTTTTCAAGTCTTGAAAGTATGATGTTGGTATTTTAATAGGGATGGCATTGAATCAGTAGATTACTTTGGGAAGTGTAGACATTTTAACAATGTTGATTCTTCCCAGCCATGAGCATAGTATGTTCTTCCATTTGTTAATATCTTCTGCTATTTCCTTTCTTAGGATTTCATAATTTTCTTGATAGAGGTCCCTCACCTCCTTTGTTAGGTATATTCCTAGGTATTTCATTTTCTTTGAAGCTATGGTGAAGGGAGTTGTGTCTTTAATTAGCCTCTCATCTTAACTGTTATTGCTATATACAAAGGCTACTGACTTGTGGAAATTGATTTTATATTCTGACACATTACTGTATTTCTTAATGACATCCAGGAGTCTTGTGGTTGAGTCTTTGGGGATCTCTAAGTATAAGATCATATCATCAGCAAAGAGGGAGAGTTTGACCTCCTCTGCACCCATTTGGATGCCCTATATTTCCTTGCCTTGCCTAATTGTATTGAACTTCCAGCACTATGGTGAATAGTAATGGTGACAGAAGACAACCTTATCTGGTTCCAGTTCTAGAGGAAAACCTCAGTTTTACTCCATTCAGTAAAATACTAGCTGTGGGTTTGTCATAGGTATCTTTGATTAGTTTCAGAAATGTGCCATGTATGCCTATACTCTTCAGTGTTCTAATTAGAAAAGGATGCTGAAAAAAAAAAAAAAGAAAAAGAAAAGAAAAGGATGCTGGATTTTATTGAATACTTTTTCTGCATCTATTGAGAGGATCATATGGTCTTTGTTTTTGCTTCTGTTAATACAGTGGATAATGTTTATGGACTTGCATATGTTAAACCAGCTTTGCATCCCTGTGATGAAACCAACTTGTTCACGATGTATGACATTTTTATGATAAGCTGTAATATATTGGCTGGATTTTATTGAGAATTTTTTCATCTATATTCATTAATAAAATTGGTCTGAAATTCTTTTTATTTGGGTCTTTTCCTGGTTTTGGCACCAGGGTGATGTTTGCATCATAGACTGTGTTGGGGAAGAATCCTACTTTCTCTATTTCTTGGAATAATTTCTCCAGTATGGGCATAAGCTCTTCCTTGAAGGTTAGATAGAATTCTGGTGTGAAGCCATTCAGACAAAGACATTTTTTTTGTTGGAAGATTTTTTATTGTTTCTTTAATCTCAGTGCTTGAAATCGGTCTGTTCAGGAGCTCTATTTCTTCCTGGCTAAGTCTAGGGAGAGGGCGTGATTCCAAATATTTATCTATTTCCTTCACATTGTCAAATTTCTGGGCATAGAATTTCTGGTAGTATTCAGAGATGATTTCTTGTATCTCTGTGTCATCAGTTATTATTTCCCCTTTACCATTTCTGAGTGAGGTTACTAGAGAGTTTACTTTTCTATTTCTAGTTAGTCTGGTCAATGGTTGATCTGTTTTATTTATTTTTTCAAAAAACCAACTCCTTGTTTCATTAATTTTCTGAATGATTCTTTTGTATTCAGTTTCATTGATCTCTGATTTAATTTGGGATATTTCTTTTCTTCTTCTGGGTTTAGGCTTAGATTGTTTTTCTTTTTCCAATTCCATCAGATGGCTTGTGTGTTTTTTGAATGTAGGCATCTAAAGTGATAGAACTGCTTTTGCAATATCCCATAGGTTTTTGTTGTTATGCTTAAGGAAGTTAATGATTTCCTCTTTTATTTCTTCCTGCACCCAGCCATCAGTCAACAGAAGGTTGTTTCATTTCCATGCCTTTGTGTGTGATTGAACGTTTTTGTTGGAATTGAGTTCCACCTTTAGGCCCTTGTGGTCTGAGAAGGTATAAGGTAAAATTTCAATTCTTTTGATTCTGTTGAGATTTGTTTTGTGTCCTAGGATATGATCGATTTTGGAGAATGTTCCATGGGGCGATGAGAAGAATGTATATTCTTTATCTGTAGGATGGAGTGTTCTATATGCGTCTATCAAGCACAGTTGTTCTAGGGTCTCATTTAAGTCTCTTATACCTTTGTTTAATTTCTATTTAGAGGATCTGTCTAGCTCTGAAAGAGGAGTGTTAAAGTTGCCTGTTATTATGGTGTTATAGGATTTCACAGTCCTCACACTCAGTAAGGTCTGTTTCAAGAATCTGGGAGCATTTAAGTTGGGTGCATAAATATTTAGAATTGAAATGTCTTCTTGTCGTATTTTTCCCTTGACCAACAGAAAGTGACCATCTTTATCTTTTTTTGACTTTAATTGCTTTAAATCCACATGTATCTGAAAATAAGATTGCAACTCCTCTTTCCTTCTGAATTCCATTTGCCTAAAAAATTGTCTTCCAACCCTTAACTTGGAGTTTTAATTTGTCTTTTGAAGCTAGGTGTGTTTCCTGCAGACAGAAAATGGATGGCTTATGTTTTTTAAGCCAGTCAGCCAATCTATGCCTCTTCAGTGGGGAATTAAAGCCATTAACATTTATTGAGATAATTGATAAGTGTGGTAGTGTTCTATTCATCTTATTTTGTGAGAGTCCATTGCTTAGTTTTATCTTTTGCATCATTGTGGAAGTTAGGTTCTGTCCCTTAATTTCTGAGTGCTTACTTTGCTGTTGATCCATTGTGATGGTCATTGTGTAGAACAGGTTGAAGTATCTCCTATAGAGCTGGTCTTATTGTGGCAAATTCTCTCAATGTTTGTATATCAGTAAATGATTTGATTTCTCTATAAATTTTAAAGCTTAGCTTAGCAGGATATAAATTTCTGGGCTGGAAATTGTTCTGTTTAAGTAGATTAAACGTAGATGACCATTGTCTTCTTGCTTGGAAAGTTTCATTAAAACCCTGATGGATTTGCCCTGTAGGTCAACTGCTCTTACTCCTGGCAACTTGAAGAATCTTTTCTTTTGTCTTGACTTTGGACAGGTTCATCACAATGTGTCTTGGAGAAGCTCTGTTACAGTTGAGGCAACCTGGAGTCTGATATCCCTCTGAAAGGAGTGTGTCAGAATCTTTGGTGATATTTGGGAAATTTTCATTTATAATATTCTCTAGTATGGCTTCCACTTCCTTGGAGCATTCTTCTTCTCCTTCTGGGATACCTATAACTCATATGTTTGAACACTTCATAAAGTCCCATAATTCTATCAGTGAACGTTCTTCTTTCTCTCTCTTCTTTTGTGCCTCTATCTGAGTTATCTCAAGAGCTTTGTCCTCTACCTGTGAGATTCTTTTTTATGCATGGTCTAATCTGTTGTTGATACTTTCTATTGCATCTTTTTTTAAAAATCATAACTGTGTACATTAGTGCAATCATGCAGTACAATGTGCTGGGTTCATATACAATCTGAAATATTTCATCCAACTGTTCAACATAACCTTCATGGGATTTTCTTGTTTATTGTATGAAAACATTTGTATTCTGCATTTAGTAGGTTTCACCTGTACCCTTCTAAGATGCAACATAAGTGTGATCCCACCATTTACCCTCTCTCCACACACCCTCCCCCACCCCTCTCCTCCCTTGCACTTTTCCCCATAGTCTTATGCTATAATTGGGTTATAGCCTTCATATGAAAGCTATAAATTAGCTTCATAGTAGGGCTGAATACATTGGATGCTTTTTCTTCCATTCTTGAGATACTTTGCTAAGAAGAATGTGTTCCAGCTCCATCCATGTAAACATGAAAGAGGTAAAGTCTCCATCTTTCATTAAGGCTGCATAATATTCCATAGTCTACATGCATCACAATTTATTAATCCATTCATGGATCAATGGGCACTTGGGCTTCTTCCATGACTTAGCAATTATGAATTGGGCTGCATTAAACATTCGATGTGGAGAAAAGGGAACACTTCTACATTGCTGGTGGGGATGCAAATTAATA
>CAUYRH010006388.1:0-19502 GCA_963574655.1 Perodicticus potto
CTCCTTCCCTCTCTTTGCTGTTCCTTTCTCCACCCTTCCCTCATTCTTTCTCTCTCTGCTCTCTCCTTCCCCCACCCCCCTCCTCCTTCTTTCTCTCTCTGCTCTCCCCTTCCCCCACTTGCACCACGTAATTAATTGCCATTAATTGTTGTCATATCAAAATTGAGTTCATAGAATTCATGCTTCTTCATTCTTGTGACACTTTACTGAACATAATGTGTTCCACTTCCATCCAGGTTAATACAAAGGCTGTAAAGTCTCCATTTTTTTTTAATGGCTGAATAGTATTCCATAGTGTACACATACCACAGCTTGTTATCCATTCCTGGGTTGATGTGCATTTAGGCTGTTTCCACATTTTGGAAATTGTAAATTGAACTGCAATAAACAGTCTAGTGCAAGTGTCCTTATGATAAAAGAATTTTTTTCCTTCTGGGTAGATGCCCAGTAATGTGATTGCAGGATCAAATGAGAGATCTAGCTTGAGTTCTTTAAGAGTTCTCCATACTTTCTTCCAAAAACGTTGTATTAGTTTGCAGTCCCACCAGCAGTGTAAAAGTGTTCCCTTCTCTCCACATCCACGCCAGCATCTGCAGTTTTGAGATTTTGTGATGTGGGCCATTCTTGCTGGAGTTAGATGGTATCTCAGGGTGGTTTTGATTTGCATTTCTCTAATAATTAGGGATGATGAGCATTTTTTCATATGTTTGTTAGCCATTTGTGTGTCTTTAGGGAAGCTTCTGTTCATATCTCTTGTCCATTGATATATGGGATTGTTGGCTTTTTTCATGTGGATTAATTTGAGTTCTCTATAGATCCTAGTAAAGCTTTTGTATAATTCAAAATATGCAAATATCCTTTCCCATTGTGTGGGTTCTCTATTTGCTTTGCTTGTTGTCTCCTTAGTGGAACAGAAGCTTTTCAGTTTCTTTAAGTCTTATTTGTTTATTTTTGTTGTTGTTGCAATTGCCCTGGCAGTCTTCTTCATGAAGTCTTTCCCCAGGCCAATATCTTCCAGTGTTTTTCCTATGTTTTCTCTGAGGATTTTTATTGTTTCATGCCTTAAATTTAAGTCCTTTATTCATCTTGAATCAGTTTTTGTGAGTAGAGAAAGGTGTGGGTCCAGTTTTAGTCTTTGACATGTGGATATCTAGTTCTCCCAGTACCATTTATGGAATAGGAGTCTTTTCCCCAAGGTATGTTCTTAATTTGTTTATCGAAGATTAGGTGGTTGTAAGATGTTAGTTTCATTTCCTGGCTTTCTGTTCAATTCCAAATGTCTATGTCTCTATTTTTTGCCAGTACTGTGCTGTCTTGACCACAATGGCTTCGTAGTACAGCCTAAAATCTGGTATGTTGATGCCCCTGGCATTGTTTTTATTACTAAGAACTGCCTTCGCTATATAGGGTTTTTTCTGGTTCCATATAAAATGCAGAATCATTTTTTTCCAAGTCTTGAAAGTATGATGTTGGTATTTTAATAGGGATGGCATTGAATTGGTAGAGTGCTTTGAGAAGTACAGACATTTTAATAATGTTGGTTCTTCCCAGCCATGGTCATGGTATGTTCTTCCATTTGTTAATATCCTCTGCTACTTCCTTTCTTTTTCATAATTTTCTTTATAGAAGTCCTTTACCTCTTTTGCTAGGTATATTCCTAGGTATTTCATTTTCTTTGAAGCTATGGTGAAGAGAGTTGTGTCCTTAATTAGTCTCTCATCTTGATTGTTTTGCTATATACAAAAGCTACTGATTTGTGGACATTGATTTTATATCCTGAAACAGTTCTGCAGTTTTTGATGACTTCCAAGAGTCTTGTGGTTGAGCCTTTGGTGTTCTCTAAGTATAAGATCATATCGTCAGCAAATAGGGAGAGTTTGACCTCCTCTGCTCTCATTGAGATGCCCTTTATTTCCTTTTCTTGCCTAATTGTATTGGCTAGAACTTCTAGACTATGTTGAATAGTAATGGTGACAGAGGACAACTTTGTCTGGTTCCAGTTCTAAGAGGAGAAGCTTTCAGTTTTACTCCATTCAGTAAAATATTAGCTATGGATTTGTCATAGACAGCTTTAATCAGTTTAAGAAATGTGCCACATATGCCTATACTCTCCAGTGTTCTAATTTGAAAAGGATGCTGGATTTTACCGAATTTTTTTTCTGCATCTATTGAGAGGATCATATGGTCTTTGTTTTTGCTTCTGTTAATATGGTGGATAACATTTATGGACTTGTGTATGTTAAACCAGCCTTGCATCCTTGGGATGAAACCTACTTGATCATGATGTATGACTTCTTTGATGATAAGCTGTCATCTGTTGGCTAGGATTTTGTTGGGAATTTTTGCATCTATATTCATGAGTGAAAGTGGTTTGAAATTCTCCTTTTTAGTTGGGTCTTTTCCTGGTTTTGGTATCAGGATGATATTTGCTTCGTAGAACATGTTGGGAAAGATTCCTTCCTCTTCAATTTTTTGGAATAATTTCTGCAGTATGGGAATAAGCTCTACCTTGAAGGTTTGATAGCATTCTGCTGTGACGCCATCCAGACCAGGGCATTTTTTTGTTGGAAGATTTTTTATTGTTTCTTTAATTTCAGTGCTTGAAATTAGTCTGTTCAGGAGCTCTATTTCTTCCTGGCTAAGTCTAGGGAGAGGGTGTGATTCCAAATATTGATCCATTTCCTTCACATTGTCAAATTTCTGGGCATAGAGTTTCTGGTAGTATTCAGAAATGATCTCTTGTATCTCTGTGGCATCAGTTATTATTTCCCCTTTATCATTTCTGATTGATGTTACTAGTGATTATACTTTTCTATTTCTAGTTAGTCTGGCCAAAGGATTATCTATTTTATTTATTTTTTCAAAAAAGCCAACTCCTTGTTTTATTAATTTTCTGAATGATTCTTTTGTTTTCAATTTCATTGATCTCTGATTTAATTTTGAATATTTATTTTCTTCTGCTGTGTTTAAGCTTAGATTGTTCTTCTTTTTCCAATTCCATAACATGGCTTGTAAGTTTGTTAATGTGCTCTCTTTCTGTTTTTCAAATATAGGCATCTAAAGTGATGAATTTGCCTCTCAGACCTGTTTTTGCAGTATCCCACAGGTTTTGGTAGCTTGTGTATTCATTGTTGTTGTGCTCAAGGAAATTAATTATTTCCTCTTTTATTTCTTCCTGCACCCAACTGTCATTCAATAGAAAGTTGTTTAATTTCCATGCCTTTGTGTGGGGTTAGAATGCTTTTGTTGGAGTTGAGTTCCACCTTTAGTCTTTGTAGTCTGAGAAGACACAAGGTAAAATTTCAATTCTTTTGATTCTGTTCAGGTTTCTTTGTGTCATAGGATATGATCAATTTGGAGAATGTTTCATGGGGTGATGAGAAGAACGTATATTATTTATCTTTGGGATGGAGGGTTCTATATATGTGTATCAAGCATGATTGTTTTAGGGTCTCATTTAAGTCCCTTATATCTTTGTTTAATTTCTGTGTAGAGAATCTGTTCAACTCTCTAAGAGGAGGGTTAAAGTCCCCTGCTATTATGGTGTTATACGATATCATATTGCTCAGACTGAGTAAGGTTTCTTTCAAGAATTGGGAGCATTTAATTTAGGTGCATAAATATTTAGAATTGAAATGTCTTATTCTTGTATTTTTCCCTTGGCCAATATAAAGTGATCATCTTTGTCTTTTTTGACTTTAGTTGCTTTAAATCCACATGAATATGAAAATAAAATTGTAATTCCTTTTTTCTTCTGAATTCTGTTTGCCTGAAAAATTGCCTTCCAACCCTTTACTTGGAGTTTTAATTTGTCTTTTGAAGCTAAGTGTGTTTCCTGCAGACAGAAAATAGATGGCTTGTGTTTTTTAATCCAATCAGCCAATCTATGCCTCTTCAGTGGGGAATTCAAGCCATTGACATTTATTGAGATAATTGATAAGTCTGGTAGCATTCTATTCATCTTATTTTGTGAAAGTCTGTTGTTTAGTTTTATCTTTTGCATCAGTGTGGAAATTAGGTTCCGTCCTTTAATTTCTGAGTTCTTACTTTGCTGTTGATCCATTGTGATGGTCAGTGTGTAGAACAGGTTGAAGTATTTCCTGCAGAGCTGATCTTGTTTGTTGTGGCGAATTTCCTCAATGTTTGTATATCAATAAATGATTTGATTTCTCTGTCAATTTTAAAGCTTAGCTTAGCAGGATATAGAATTATGGGCTTCAAATTGTTCTGTATCCCCAAAGGGGTGTTTATGGGCAGATCCCACCAGCCAGAGATGCCTGGAGTCTTTTCTCCCCAGTCTCACCAGGCCCAGTTCCAAGGAAGCTGTTACTCCTATTTCAACTTTTTAATAGTAATTAAAATTCACAGTTAGCCAAATATAGGTGAAAAGCATTGTTTTAGTTCATGCAGTCTCATAAAAAGCAACATCTCACAGTCTAGCAAAGCATCGAAAAAAATTAAGTGAGTGTCATTTTACATTTGATCCTAACACCAAAGTGGGCAGCTTGCTAGATCAATAAGAAATATTGATCCAATGGGGAGAAACCAAGAGGACCCAACTAGAACCAAGGCAGGCAGTAAGGTGGAGGCATCAGACAGAAGCGACAAGGTTGAGGCTTCTGGCCTTTTATTTGAAGTGATGACGGAGTCGCACCCCCAGTGCAGGTGCTAGGACCACGTGCTTTGCTATGGTGTAACAATCTGCCCTCTGACTACTCATGACGGTAAAGCCTCATATAAAAGGCATTTGAGATTCACTGTTGATGATCAGAGGACTGTCACATATGTGCCCCCTGCTGTGATTCGTGCCTTTCATTGAAAGGGTTTTTTGGTCATTTTATTTATCTATTTGTTTCAGCCAGTCTAAGAAAGAAAGTTTATCTGTGGGTAATTGTCATTTTGGTTTGAAGGGGCATAAAAAAAACTGAAGAAAATTAATAGAATGCCTGTTAAAATGACAAGTACACCTTAAAACATTTCACCTATGACTAGGCAAATAAAATAAGCCTCTTTTATAAATGTAGAGGATGATTAATGGACCATTTCAAGACCATCTAAACATCTGATCCCAAGTGATCAAGTGACACAGGTGACACAGCTGCAAAAGAGAAGTGAGAGACTGAAAATAAAAGATTATTCTGGAATGTGCAATGAAAGGACATGGAGTCCAGGCTCTGTGTGAGCAATGCTGGCCTTTATTCCCACCCAGTCAAGAAAGAAGTCAGCCGATGGGTGTGCGTGGGTGGGAGTTTAAAGGGTGGGAAGGCTGGGGGTTGGCACATTCCCCCTTTCCTGGGTGGGACATTCTATTGGGGTGGGTCCCCCCATTTCACTCTATCACAAATGACCAAAGGTAAGCAGATGGTGACTTCAGTGCAAAGTGACTGGAAAAAAGAAATTAGCAGATGGTGCCTGGAGAAATGAGCAGAACTGTAAACGTCACCAGAGTTCCATTGTGATGCAAATGAACAAATAGAAGAACGGGAAGGCACACATAAAGCTGAAGGGCAAACCCCGGTGCAGGTGAAGAACAGGGGACCGCACAGGTGCTCACATTCATCTATGCATCATTTTTCTAAACACAAGACACTCCACGGAACATGGTGCCTGAAAAACTAGACCCAAACACCGTTACTTTGAAAGCATTTTTCAGGCCTAACACACTGAATGTTTAAAAATGATCTTTCGGTGCTCTAAAAGTAATTTCCCCTAGGAGTTACCAAAGACTTCAAGAAAACAATTTCATTTCTCTACCTTCTTAGAACAAGGAAAACATTTTCATGCTGTTAGCAATTCTAGGGGAAAACACAAGTTTTTCCTCAGATATGTCGATAGAAATAAGAAATTACTGATCTGTTGCTATTTAAGAAAGTTATGCCAAACAAATCCATTCAGGAAACATTTTCTGAATGCAAGAAACGAGGCTGGTTGAATTTCTGGGCCCTTTGGTGTGTCACTATCACCCTTGGGGTGGCTGGGACTCGCCATCCTAAAGTCCCCTAACTCAGGTACTGCACTAGGCTGGTGGCTTCCATGTTTCTAAATTCTTTGTTCTGTTTCACCAAGTCCAGTGTTCTGATAGATAACAACCTATGAAAATCTGAAAACAGTGACACTTCCTGACTCAATTAAAATATTCACAACCCTGGGAATCCCTTGAAATGAATTACTACAAAGGATTGAGCTCTTGTTGGCTGCTGGAAAACTGTTTCAAATAGCACAGAACTTTTGGCAACAGTCCAACAACACATTATATTCTGCTGTTTACCAAACTCTAAACCTCCAGGAGGTAAGGAGATACACACACGCAAAGTGCACCCATGGGTGCAAAACAACAGCAACAGAAAGGAAAATGCAGCCCCAGGTTAAGAACCAAGGAACATTTACCCTCTCTCCACCAATCCTCCCCTCTCCCCTCCCCTCCCCTCTCCTCCCTTGCCCCTTTCCCCATATTCTTCTGCTATAATTGGGTTACAGCCTTCATGTGAAAGCTATAAATTAGCTTCATAGTAGGGCTGAGTTCATTGGATACTTTTTTCCCATTCTTGAGATACTTTGCTAAGAAGAATGTGTTCCAGTTCCATCCATGTAAACATGAAAGAGGATGGTGCATCTTAGAAGGGTACAAGCGAAACTTACTAAATGCAAAATACAAATGTCTTCATACAATAACCAAGAAAATCCCATGAAGGTTATATCAAACAGTTGGATGAAAATATTTCAGATTGTATATAAAGTCAGCTCATTGTACCCCATGATTGCACTAATGTACACAGATATGATTTAATAAAAAAAAGAACCAAGGAACAGCAGATGTGTCTTCTTTACCACCTAGTCACATGCCCATGCCTGTACATAATTTTCTGAGAATGGTTCTATGACCGTCATCATCGTTACACAGCCTAGCTACTGGAAAGCATCTTCACATGTCCTGGAGCTGTGTGGCACAGTCTGCTAAATGACTATGCATACGGAACACAGCCTTTTCCCTCTCCTATCTGGAGTAGCATTTTTCCTGTATCTGTAAAATATTCTGAAGCACAAATACCTTTTGACAGTTTGCTTCCAGATTAATGATTTCGGCTCTATTATTGCTAATGGTTGATTCTGACCTTTGGACAAAGATTGAAATGGGAGAAAAAAATCTAACTTTTAACTTGCAACAGATTAGTTTGAAAATCCTATTGGGTCAAAAAAAAAACACCCAGCAAATAAAAAATCTCTGCATTGACGTCCACAACATTATTTAAGCTGAAAAATAACTTTCTGAGTTTGGCAAGAGGAACATTTCAATCATGACCTTCTGCTCCCATACCTTGTACAATTATTCGCCGTCGCTTGAATAGAGCCTTGGCTGTTGTCATGGCAGTTAAATCGTCCGTGATCCTGCAGCGTGATGTTCTGTAAGAAAAGTCCACTGGAAGTTACCACGTGCCTGGACCCATCCAGCTCCTTTCCATCATCCCTGGTAAATAAATAAGTAGGTTTATTTATCCTTCATTGTGGGTTTAAGTTTATTCCCATTGTCAAAATACCTGAATACTAAAAGATTTTATATACACACATTATTTTCTTAAAGAATTAAATGTAAATGAAATGTGGATTTTCTATAAATACATAATTTTTAAAAACAAACTCTTGACCTTGGTGCCATGATGGATCATAGACATTGCAATATGCCCACCCAATACTTACCCCTTATTGTAGAGTGTAGAGGACGCCAAGAGCCACACGACCTCTGAGCAAGATGATTTGCAGCTGAGGGGCAGGCCCTCAGCCAATTCTTCCACAGGTGCTCCTTGTGGAGAGAGAACCCAGCCCCTGGCGAGCCTTGGGTACGTAGTCATTGTCTAATACTCCCCTCACCTGTCTTGTGCTGTCTCAATAAAAGGCTACTGCGGAGGTTGCTCGGGCTACCCTGCAATCAAGGTTAGCCACCTCCTACAAACTTGTACTTCTAATTTGCGTCTTGCCTGGTTCCTTTTTCCTGCGATCGAGACCAGGACCAAAGGGGCTCCAACATTAGAGGCTAAATGTTCTCACACTTGTGGTGCATATTTGAAGGGTCAGGAGAAAATTTCTAAATACGGATCAAAAATGTTTCCACTTAGTAAATGAGAAAATATCATGAATGTTATATCAATCAGGTTGATAAAAATATCTCCGTTTGTATGTGAAGCCTGCACACTGTACCCCATGACTGAACTATTGTACACAGCTATGACTCAATAAAAAATAAAAATAAAAAAAATTAAAATGCCTTCTTTATGCACAGTTCTACAACAGATGTAAGCTCATGTCACTGGAAATAAAGTAAATATACAGCAGAGTTGTTACTCTTCCTCCTCTTTGCTACCTGGAATTCAGCAATGACTTGGGGTTTCAGAAGCCACTTTGAGACTAGGAGGTGACAATTATGAGGGGTAAAAAGAGGCCTACATGGTAAATATTGAAAACTAGAAAGAAAAACATCATTGTCTCTTTGGGATAATGTGGCAGCTCTGTACAGACTCCCCTATACCACTTGTGGCATGGAGTTCATACAGACACACACACGCACACACGATCCATTTAAAACATGTCTACTCAAGTTTTTGAGTACTTTAAGCTAAATGTCTTCAGCAAGTATTCACGTAAGTAGAAAATTTAGACTTCCATATAAAGTGTTCCGCTCTTTCTAAATCAGAAGTATTCCATCTCCTCTGGGACTCAGGTAGCAATTAAAGACTCACTCACTGAGGTGTTAAAAAGCCTAATGATGGATTGAGTCTACGTTGTCAGGGCCCCTCAGCTCCTAAGCTGACCATACTCGGGGAAGCAGAGACCTGTTGATTTCATTCAACTCAGCAATCAACATTCGGTTCCATTTTCAACAGTATCCAGGATCTCATGCGTATGAGCACAATGCCAGCTGTTGGGGAGAAACAGAGATGCCCACATTCCTTTCCTTCTATGCTCATGCTCTAATACAAGCACGTAAAACAAAATGCATGGCAAAAGTGCATACACCGTGAGAAGAATTATTTTAGAGCTAAGGGTAGAGTGCAGGAGAAAGTGCTGGCCGGAGGAAGGGGAGGGTATGAGGAAAACTACTGTAATAATTCAAGTAAATGTTTTTGAAATCAGTCAATGTCAGTGGAGATGGAAAGACAATCTGATGCATTTTGGAATTAAATTTTAGAGATTTGATGGAGACAGAGTAGGACATGGAAGATGAGTCCGAGGCTACTGGAGAATCCTAATAGTATCAACTGCATCAACAGAGACAGCAAATGGCGGGTGAAGTGTGTTTGTGCAGGTGAGTCTGTTTGGGAGATGTAAACATTTATGTGTGAAGATGAGCAAGAAAGTAATGGAGAAGATGAGCCAAGTCTTAGGAAGGATTTCTGCAGTAAAACTTGCTTAACAATGAGGTATTAATAATTTAATACTTACAGTCTAATGAAGCATTAAACACAAATGTTTGTTTGGGAATTGTTTTAAAATTCATGAAGAAAGTGAGGAGGAACAAAAAAGTATCTGGAGGAAGAGGGAGGAGCGAGCTCAGAGCAGCCCCACGGTGCAGGCAGAAGAGACTAAAACGGAGGAGAGAGGAGCCAGGGGAAGTGGTGTCTGCAGAGTCAAAGGCCTCGTGCTCCCGGTGCCCCGTCAGACTTCACCAAGAGGTGGAAGGGAAGGAAGATTTGGAGTGAGCTAGTGGATTTTGTCAGTGAGAAATCACTTGGGAACTATGGGAGGAATTCCCATATTCAATGACTTCCCAGCCATTCTTCTCCTGGATCAACCTCTTGATTCAGAGCAGTTTTCTCCACCTGCCTTTCTCCCTACCCTGCGCACAACCCTCTTCTGCAGCAGAACAGTAACCTACTCACTCCCCATTTTACCGAACCCTCCTGTTGGCTCTCTGTACTGTCACCAGAGATACATTAATAGGGAAAATCTAATTTGGATCATACCCAGGATAAATTGAGCATCATCTTCCCACCTTGTGCAGAAGCAGACTGGATGCCCTTCTCACCTTTCCCTTTCTCTCCCATGGGGTCCTGGTCTCCTGAAAGTGCCCTGCTCTGCCCTCCCGATACAGCTTGTTCTCCTAAAATAATAACTCCACCCCACTTATCTGGCTTTTCCCTACTTGTTCTTGCTTTCAGCTTAGAGTTCACTATTCTTGAGAAAACCTTTCTTGGGTGAATGCAACTCTCCAAAACTGCTCCAAGGGCTGGCCCTGGTCATGTGGGCTGTAGAAATTTCCAATATTTTACAACTGGTTGTTAAACATAGCTACTATTAAAAGTTAAATTTCATAAACTTACAATCAAGTAAATTCTATCAATATCAAAGTTAACAAATTCCACAATCCATCCCTTCTAATTATTTTACATTTTATTCATTTTACTATTACCTTCAGTCTATTTATGCCTACTGTGTCTGCATGGTGGAAATACTTTATTATCATAAGCTACTGACAGCTCTTCCCAATGCCACAGTCAGTGATATCATGTTGGTGACTAGAATTACAGGGATTATCGGGATTACACATACTACAAGAATTGGCAAATGCTGCCAAGGAGCCCCCCACGCCAGACCAAGTATAAACATTTACTGGCACACACTGTCCTGCTTCTATCCCCTCTCCTTACACATCACAAAACTTATCTTGGTTGAATTATTGCTGTCACCTAACAGACTACAGGCTCAGTAAGGTAAGAGACACTCCATTTCCATCATCTCAAAATGATATTAATAAAAAAACTTGTGACAGTCCTTGTGTCTCGTTTATATAAAACATTTGAAATTATGACAAAGCAAAGCCCTTGGAAAGTCAAAGGAGCATGATTATGAATCATGAAATCTCAAGAGCTAGCTAAGTGGGCATCAATAAATATTTGGTGAATGAATTCCTGATGAATGAGTGATTGAATTTCTGAAAAGGTTGAAATTCCTGTCTAGCTACCACTGATTCTCTTTGCCTCAGGATGCTGGAAGGTGGTTTGGGAATCAAAGGATAAGAGAAAACTCTTGGAACCACATCCATGCTGTGCTGGAGAGGAATAGAACTCACACAGGAAATTAAAATAAACTTGAAGAGAAAAAATTTGTTATCTTCAAAAAACGAGATGAGAAAAATCCACAGGCATTGGTGACAGCTTCACTTTGAGGCATTACATATTTTAAAGAGGCAACATAAGGTCTTTTTTGTGTGTGAATAACTCACAGATAACCAATGCATCAACATGAAATTCAACCAGAAAATACAAAGTTTGACCTGCAAGCCTGGTGTGTGTGAGCATGGCACTCTGGGTCTTGGCATCCCCAGCGGAGTTTCTGGCCATACACTGATAGATACCCTGGTCTGACTCTCTGGTGTTTCTGATCATTACTGTCCCATTATCAAGCATATTAAGTTGACCATCATCTTCCAAATCCGATGAATGGCTGAGAAAACCTTATGCATACATATTATTAATCTCATTCATATTTTAAATTCTTAACAAGGAGAATATACATAGGATATACATAGTATGACTAGGCTTCACGAATATGTTCCATAGATACCAATTTGTTAAATTTATTTTATTATATGAATAATTCAAATAATTTTGCTTTAAATGCTGCTTTTTTCTTCCCATTTCTGAGATTTTGTCCTGAACATGGACTAAGAGTGAGCATAGGAGAGAAGACAAGGAAACATAAATGCCCCGCATTTCTGGGCAGCCTGGATACAGACACTGACGCAACCTCTCCTGTATGAAAGACTTCAGCCAATTTTTGCATTTCTGAATTCCTATTTTTTGAAAAAGGAATCATTAGGTGGTCATAGGTAATCCTTTCACTTCATTTGTGAGTCATTCAATAGACTTTCATATCTTGCTTACATATAAAAGAAATATTAATATTCATATTCAAATTGCATGGGTCAAATTGCATGGGTCAATTATATGGCTGGGCATTAAAGAAGCACACCCTGCTTACCCAGTTGTTGGGTATCCTGCCCTCTTAATTAACCTGGACCATTCTGGATACACTAGTGATACATGGCATCCCCCATTCAGAAATCCCCCCACCCTGTTTTCTAGGCCTAAGCAAACAGATTTTTTTCTTTCCAAACTGCACTCTCTGAAAACAGGAGAAAAGATCTCATGTAAGTTAGACCCCCTTCTGCAGTTTACCTCCTGCTTGTCCACTCCCCACAGCTGAAGGTATTGCATTCATTTGTAAATACACTCATTTAGTTGATAATCAACATTGAAGTCTGTCCAGTCCTGGCCAAGTACAATTCCCCAAAGAGTATAAAGCTCCCAAACAAAAGACTTGTGTAGAGCCTTCCTTCTTGGGTCTCCCCACCTCTGCCAGAGCCTCTGGTGCCTTTCTTCCCTTCCCTATTCCTTTCTATCTAATAAATTCTGTCTTGTCACTGATATCTGTGGTCCATGGGTTCATTCTTCAAATCTCTGAGACCACGGACCCACTGCAGAAAGAGATCTTGGCAACACTAGAAAAATGCCATTTATCAATTAAATGGATAATGCATTGAGTACAAGTAGGTTCAGAGGTGTGACATTGCTTCAATAACCACAGAAAGGGAGTGCTTGTTTGCACCGTGTCTAGCAATAAGTGCAAAGATACTGACATGGAAACAGTTGTTGGAGGGTTTTACAGAATTGTTGTTCTGACCAGGATTTTCTTTCCTTTAAAAATATTTAATGATCATGTATGAGAAGGTATATAGATGTTCGCATGGGTATACTTGGTGCTTACAAATGCACTGGGCAATGTATTAGAAAAAGGAAATCTACCCCCATCATTATCACTCCATAAACATGTATTAAACACTGACTCTGTGTCACCACTGAAAACATACATTATGGAGGAAAAATTCCACTGGAAGAATCTCATAGTTCTCCCTTTAATTTTTTTATTGATTTTACAAAATCAGTGGGTTCTAGGTCACTAATTTCAAAATATGCCTACACTGAAGAGTAACTCAACGGGCTGTGTAGGGGTAAGGAGGAAGAAGGACAGACGCCTGTGGCAGGAGTCTCCAAAGGCTGATCGACCAGAGAGAGGCAGGGAAACCACAAAGTGGAGATGTGATCAAGGTCACAGGAAGTGTGTTTGGAGCATGTGTATAAGCAAGTAGCCTCAAGTGACCTACTCTCATTAACATAAGGAAAATCACACCCACCAGAGCCAAGACAGTTTATAAATCCCCAGGGAAAACCTTGGAAATTACCCTACGAGGTCAGGAAAGGGGAGGGCTCCCAGTTATGGGAACTGTCCACTGCTTTCCCAGGAAATTCATGAATATTCCACCCCTAGCTTAGCATATTATTTGAGCATGCTCTCTCCTTTCTGTACTCTGCCTTTAATCTCCACTCACAGAGACCAACAAACCTATTCACATACATGTAAAAATAGGAGAGCATACTAAGGAGATGGGGAAATATAACCCATATTCAATATTGTTGTCATGACAGATAAGAAATAAACAGACAATCACTGTATTTCACATTTACATTTTAGAGTAGAGCAGAAGAAAAATGACCAGACAGCTGGAGGCACTCAGTTCTTACTCAACCATTGGGGGAGAAAACCCCAATGTGAAGACAAAATACCAATCAACAAAATAAGAAATTCAAGTTGTCATTTCTGAAGATGCTATGTTTAAGAAAAATAGCCTTCGTTTTCAGTGCCCAGCAAGGCACAGGCAGGAAAGGAGATGTTGAGAGGCCCTGAGAGTATGAGCTGCCGTAGCTACTCAGCATGACAGTTCGGAGTGGGCATCAGGAGCCATGTTTCCAGAAAACACTCAATTTCAAAAGGCTCACTTAGTGTCAAGAAACTTCATTATTTTAAGTGCAATTCTAAAATTGAACCCAAAGGAATCTAACATTGAACCCAAAGGAATATGCCAAGAATAATAAAACCATGTTTTTCGGAAGGCGATATTTCCTGAAAGTTTGTTCCAAATCTCTGCAGCCCAGAATTTCAAAGGCTACCAGAGGTGTGCATGCTAGTTATCATCTGGTTGCAAGGCGACAGAATCCACGGAGATTCACTATGTTAAAAATAACAGAAAATGGGCAGCAGCACATCACACCTATAAATTCACAATGCCTTATTCCTTTTCTTCTTTGTTCATATCTTCTTCATTATGCTCATAAAACCTGATTGCTCATAAATCATGATGGTCCTTCAAAAAATCAAAGTAAGTTTTCATAGTTCATTAGATTCTCTTCACATTGTCAGTTTGATGCAAACTGAGTAGCCATCATGTATAAAACCAGAAAAGTTTGCATAGGTAGAATAGGCTTCGTATTTTTCCTTGAAAAGGTGCAAATAAACACCTTGGATTTAATGAATTAGTATCTATAACCTCTATTAAGGTAATTATGGCAACAAGCATTTATTAAGTGCTTTGTCAGAGTTAGGTGCTGTAGCTAGGCACCAGAAGTATAAAAACAGATAAGTTATTAAGCTATCATCACGTGAATTAATAATATCTTCCAAATACAAGGTCATCTTCATCCATTAGGTAGAATGTAATTGCAAAGCTTGATTACTGGAATCATTATAATCAGATTTACCACAGCATTTAATTTTCTGTAGAATGGCCTCAATTTCTATTGGTCTAGAACTTCACTTTAAGAAAAGTATACCATCTTGGTCAACATCTTCTAGTGACTCTCAAAAACTGTGAACTGAAAGCCAAGATACTTAGCTCCCCAGTTATTTCACAAGCTTCTTCTATTTCTCCCCAAGGTAAAACCTTTATTCTAACAAATACATGTACTCGCTTTCCTGAATCTAATCCTTTTTTCATTTCCATTCTGTGACTTTACTCATTCCTTCTCTGGCCTGGAATATTTTCCTTCCTCTTTAAATTCATCTGATTATTTATTTAAAAACAACTTATCGAGTGCTATTTCTAAGTACTGGTAGTCACTTTACTTTCCTGCTGAGAAATCTAAGGAATCTCCAAAGGTACTTTAACAAATAGTTAAATTCTAAGTTTTTAAAAATTATAATCAAAGAAAGGGGTCTTTATGAAGTTGATTCTTGGCTATGATTTGAGATTTTATGTCTTCATATGTCATCAATGTTGCTAAACGTTCCATAGTTGCCTGAAAAGATAGTATAATAAAGTTTTTCACATAGCAGCTGTATCTATTATTCGGAATCTGACTGTGTTTAAATATCCCTACTGATTTTTGTTTGTAATCTTCTTGAAAAAGTAGTTTTAAATTTTCTCTCTGTCATTGAGTTTGTGCGACTTTATCCTTATAATTCTCTCATTTTGTTTTAATTTTTGACAGCTATTTTGTTAGCTTCATGGACTTTATAAAATTTATTCTTTTAACATCAAGTCTGCTCCGGTGATATACAATTACAACACTGCCTTGAAGTTGACTTGGTTGATATTAATATATTATTTTCATCTTGATTCGTGTAACTTGGTTGTAACATCTGTTTATCTATCAACCTTCTACCTCTGAACAGCACAGTGTTTGGGAAATGCCTCTTATAAAGAGCTGGATTTATTAATCCAAATTCATAATGTCTTTCAATGGGCTATTACTGTTTTTACTAATGTATTTAAATTTATTTATTTTTGTCATTTATTTTTATTTGTATATATTTATGGGGTAGATAGACAGTTTTGTTATATTGCATTGCAGTGAAGTCAGGGGCATCTGTCCATCCATCACTGGAGCAGCATGCACTGTACCCACCAGGCAACTGCCTGTCATCCACCCCCTCCTCTCTAGGAGGGAATGCTTCCAACATTTATCCCTCATTCCACACTCTGCTTCCATGTGTGCACATTATTTAGCTCCCACTTATAGGTGAGAACATGAAGTTTCTGCCTTTCTGTGTCACAGGTGTTTGACTTAAGGTAATGACCACCACATCCATCCATGTTGCTGCAAAAGACATGATTTCATTTTTATGGCTAAATAGTATCCCACAATACACACACACCCCTATACTCATACATATGCATATATACACACACGACTATTGCATTATCCACTTATTGGTTGTTCCATATCTTTGCCATTGTGAATAAGCTTTGATAAACATATGAATGTACGTATCTTTTTGATGCAGTAACTTTTTTTCCTTTGGGGAGATAGCCAGTTGCAGGATTGCTGAATTTAATGGTAATCCCATTTTTAGTTCTTTGAGAACTCTTGATGCTGTTTTCCATGGAAGTTGCAGTAATTTACATTCCTACCAACAGTATATGAGAGCTCCCCTTATGTCTATATCCTCCCCAACATCTGTGTGGGTTTTTTTTGTTTGTTTTTAATAATGGCTACACTGATAAATGTAAGATATTTCATTGTGGATTTAATTTGAATTTGCGTGATGATTTGTAACGTTGAACAGGACATCCTTTTCTAAGTACATGTTCTTGTTAACTTTTGAAGTATATTGTTTTATTTCTGTGTCCTCTTTCCAGTCTATTGATCTATGTGTCTATTTTTATACCAGTAGCGTGCTGTTTTGGTAATGATAGTCTTACAGTATAATTTGAAATCAGGCAGTGCAATGCCTCCATCTTTGATCTTTTTGCTCAAAATTGCTTTGCTATTTGAGATCTTTGTGGTTCCATGTGTAATTTAGAATTGTTTTTTTTCTAATTATGTAAAAAATAATGATGCTTTGACAGGGATTATATGGAACCTGCAGATTGGTTTGGGCAGTGTGGTCATTTTATGGACATTAAATCTTATACTCTATGAGCCTGGAAAGCTTTTCAATGTGTTTGTGTCTTCTACAATTTCTTTCATCAGCATGTTATGATTTTTATTATAAAAATCCTTTACCTCCATGGTTTAATGTATGTCTAGTATTTTTTGGTAGCTATTATAAACAAGATTGCCTTCCTAATTTTGTCCTTGGCTAGATTAGTGTATAGGAAAACAACTGACTTTTATACATCGATTTGTACCCTGAAACTTTTTGAATTCATTTATCAAATATAATGCTATTTTGGTGATGGCTTAGGGGGTTTCTAGATATAAGGTCTTACCACCAGTGAACAGGGATAAATTTACTCACTCATTTCCAATTTGGATGCCTTTTTCTTCTTTTTTTCACTTGCCTGATTGCTCTGGCTAGGACTTGCAGTCCCATATTGAATAAGAATCATGAAAGTGGACACTCTTACCTTCTTCCAGTTCTTAGGGGGAATGGTTCCAACATTTCCCTATTCAGTATAATGATAGTTGTGGGTTTATCAAATATGGCCTTTATTATTTTGAAGTATGTTCCTTCTTTACCTAGTTTATTGAGGATTTTTATTATGAAAGATGCTTAATCTTATCAATGCTTTTTCAGCATCTATTGATATGATCATATGGTTGTTGCCCTTAATTCTGTTTATTTGCCCTACTCAGGTGAGTAGCATGGTCAATAGGATCTAGGCAATGTGATCTGCTCAAGTCTTGGCTCACAGAAGCCCTTTTCAGGGCAGTGGGTGCATAGCAGAGCCTGGGTTCCCTCAGCCCGGCAGCAACCACATCATCCTGAACTCAGTCTCAGGGTGGGGCACAGCCCAGTATTAAATTCTCAAAACTGTGCCTGGAGCGTGTGACTAGAGAGGGTATGGCCCCTCCCAAGCAAGCACCAGTGCCAAGAAGCTGTGGAGAATGCAGCCCAACTCACTTCTCAGTCTCAACGGCAGCCCCCAGCAGGGAAATGGGGACCTTCCCAGGGGTGTGTGTAAGCACATGGTCTCTCCTCTCTGCTTAAAGTAGCATCGTGGTCGACCCTACAACTATAGACTCTCAAAAGGGCATTCAGCTGAAGTTATTCTAAATTTAGGTGTCTGTGGGATGCCATGTGGGCTCTCTTTCTGGAGAATCACCTCTGTACAATCTCTAGGCAGTTCCCTACCGTATGCCTGAGGCCCATGTGAGTTTCCTTGAACCATGTGGGTCTAGGGGTTCCCCCGTAGCCAAGGTCGTAAAAGCCTATCTAGGAGTGTGGAGAAGGCAAGGATTCTCTCTTATTGTTTTCCCACATCCAGGAACTTCCTCTGGCTCTCAGCCAGCCCCTAGCAAGGTGAGTTTCCTTGAACTTTCCTCTTACTTACTTTTGGTGCTTCCTGTCACTTCTTTGGTGAATCCCTCCTAGTGTTCCCTCCCAGAGGATCTATTTGAAATGAGAATACCTACTTACTATTCTGGTCCCTCTCCTAAACTTATTTCTGATAAGTTATTTTATGTTTTCTCTTTTGCAAGCCATTCCTCTGACTTTTTAATTCTATCTATTCTTCCATTTTGTTAGATGCATCTGATTTTCTTTACTCACTTTTCCCCCTCTCCTAGTATGGGAGAATCCCACCATTGGTTAGTATTTCGCCTTAATTTTTAACACGCATTCTTCAATTTCCAAAATCCAAAGTAAATACCAGAAATGAGGCATATGAAATGATTTGACTATGTTCTCTCTCTTTGCCACTCTCCTATAAATATTGTCTAACATTTTCCTTTTCACCTACTTTAAAGTTGTTATAGTCTTAATTTCATAATCTCAGTTTATTTTGATACTTATCAACATGTTTAAAACTCACTTTCTTCACCTTTGTACCTTGTATGCCCCATCTGCCTTAGGGGTGAAAATCTTACTTACTGAAGCACTTGTATTTGTAGTCCTTTCAGAAAATATTCCTCAATAAACTCTGTTCTTTGTCTGAAAATATTTTTATTTCTTTTACCTTGCCAGATAATTTAGCTGGATATAAAATTGAAAGTTATTCTTCCTTAACCCTCTAAATATATTCCGTTGTCAGATGTACAGTTTGCTGCAAGTGTGACTGCTATACATTTGAAGGCATTTTGCAAATTCCTATACCTTGGAATGAAAGAATTTATCATAGTGACTTTTACTGCTGTGATCATAATGAACAAGGTATAGATTTCTTTTGTAAATTTTATTTGAGAATTGATACAATTCTTAGTCTGAAATTTCATGACTTTGTTTATTTGAAGAAATTTTTCAGTTGTTATCTCTTCAAATGTTGCCTGTAGCTCATTCCTTCTAACCTCTCTGGAACTTCTTCTGGATATATTCTGGCCCTTTGCATTGTGATCTTCTGTCCTTAAGCACTCTAAAATCTAGTTTACTCCCACAAATTTACTTCCTAATCTTCTGATTCTACCTTTATTTCTCTCTAATTAGTTCTTAACCCACGCTCCTAAGGACCATAAAGTCAGTATAGAGATTACAAACAGGGGAGAAGAAAAGGACCATTAAGAAAGGGACACATAGGTGGCATCCTATGAGTTAGCAGTATTGTTTTTTAGTCTGGTTCATGTTTAAAAAAAATGTTTGTTTCAAATTATCTGATGTAACATAATTCATGCTTCATGTACTTTCAGTATATGTATTATTTTTCTATAAAAAATTCTCAGTAACAGGTAATCAGTAAGTTAAGATTTGCTGATTGGGGAGTGGGGAGGATGGGTGGATGGAGGACAATTGGTGGG
>CAUYRH010006390.1:0-15207 GCA_963574655.1 Perodicticus potto
AGTCCCAGCTACTTGGGAGGCAGAGGCAGGAGACTCGCTTGAGCCCAGGAATTGGAGGTTGCTGTGAGCTGTGATGCCACGGCACTCTATCCAGGGTGACAGCTTGAGGCTCTGTCTCAAAAAAAAAAAAAAAAAAAAGAACTCCATGCACAGTTCTGTTTTTACATGTGTATCCACGATGCCTTTCAGGCAGTGCGAGAATTTCTGCTTCCACCGTGAGCAGAGCAGCTGTCTTCCATGGGAGATAGAAACAACAGGACTGGGAGTCAGGGGGAACAGGGGCAGCACCTCGGGGAGCTTTCCAGGCCATATCCCCAGTGTGCACAGGTGCACACACACACACGGGGCTCCTGACCCTGCCATGCCACCACCATCATTGTGACTCTCTCTCACCCAGACGGGAGGTGGCAGCGAGAAGAGCCTCAGTGATTGGATGGTGAGACAAGGCATGGTAAGCAGGGGCCAGGCCTGGCCACCCGGAGGCCACATGCCAAAGCACAGCACAGGCTGTAGTGGTGCCGCCTGAGGCAGGACCTGGCCAAAGACCCAGAGGAGACAGGAGGGGCTTCGAAGGCCCTGTGGGGCCCCGTGGCCTGGCCTGTGCAGCTTCCTGAGCCCTTCTGCCCAGTTCCTGCTCTTGTCTCAGACAAGGCCAAGGCAGTGGAGAGGCACCTGAGGCAGAGTGGGCTGGGAGAGCGAGCGGTGTGGGCAGCCAGAGCACTTGCTGCAGCTGCCTCCGGGAAATGGGCACCGCCTTCCTCCCGGGCTTTGCTGCTGCCCAGTGGGGTCCTGAGCTGCTGGTGACAGAACTTGGAGACTGAACTGTCTAGCTGGAGAGACTCGCACTCTCCTCTTTCCCAAAGCAGCTACACAGTGACTAGAGACAGCACCACCATGACTAGAAGCTGGCGTTTCCTGAGCGGCTGCTCTGGGCCCGGAACTGTGTCAAGCCCTTGATCTCTGTTTCTCCATTTCCTCCTGACAAGAGTCTGGACATGGTCACTGTTGTCGTCCTCACTGTAAGGACGAGGGAAGTGAAGGGCACAGAAATAGAGTGGCCTGCCCGAGTCACACTGTTAGGGGCTGGCCAGATTCCAGTCCAGGCTCCAAATTCTATCCCTGTAACTTCCACCTGGAGTCTCCTAGTGAGACTCGGCTAGAGAAGGAAGCTCCAAGCCCTGCCCCTGTGTGGGAGCCATTGTGGCACAGCCAGTGTCTCTGTGGCCCAAAGTGAAAATGTCCCCATCTGAAGCACTGCCCCTCTGAGTCCACCAGACTGGCCTTGTCTGGTTGACTCGGTACCTCCCCGCTCCTGGGCCCTTCCACACCCTTTTTTCATGAACTCTTGAGTCTGTGGAGGTACAGGGGACAGAACCTGGTGGCTTCTGGCGCTCTAAGTGTGCACCCCACCGCGACCTTCATGACTGGAGCAGACGTCTGGGGTCCCTCCCTGGGCTTTGCATATTCTCTTGTCAGGTGCTTCTGTGGGATGGTCCCTGCCCTACCCTAGCACAGCAGCCCCTCCTCAAGCGAGAGCCTTACCCGCACCACTGGTGTGTCAGGACAAGGTCCTGTGTCTCCTTGTGAGCTCCCAGTTAGTCAGCCCTGCTCTAGCTAAAAGGAGCAATGTCCCTATCCTCTGCTTGGTCCCCTGGCTCTCCAGTGCCTCACCCACAACCCAGCACAGTGGGCAAACTTACGGGTCCAGGCAGCTGGACAGGAGCCATGTTGGAGGGGGGACTGACACTAGGGTCTCTACCCGAGCTGGGGACAGGGCAGGTCTAAGTGAGAAGGAGGAGGCTCAAGGCAGGAGTGGATGACTGCCCAAGGCCACCCAGCTGGAGGAGCCTTCACTTATCCCCAGGGCACTGCCCCTCCCTGCCTGACCCTCTCCCCTTCCTTTCAGATCCCCGTCTCCCAGGCCTGCCTCATGGAGGACATTGAGCAGTGGCTGTCCACTGACGTGGTATGTTGGGGCCCACTCAGCCAAGAAGCAAAGGCCCAGGCTCACCCCTCACTCACCTGACAGGGGGCCTGTTTCTCTGGTAAAGAAATGAATGGCCACAGGGCCAGGGTAGAGTAGTTCAGTGCACTGACAGGGGTGGGTGAACCACTGGTGAGGAGGGATGAGTATGAAGTCCTCCTTTCCTGCCACCGGCCTACCAGCTCCTGGGCACGTCCCCCCACCCCACTACCGCACCCCTCACTGCAGATGTGAGCCCCTGTGGGGGACAGCAGGCCAGGCTAGAGAGACTAACAGAGGAAGTGTGGCAGCACTCCCAGAGGGAAACCCCGCAGCACCCATTTTATACACAAGACTGGTACTCAGACTTGGTAAGGAAGAAGCAGTGGGTGCCAGGAGATGGGGATCCCAGGGAGAGAAGGCAGTGGTCTCCCCAGGATCTGCAACCCACTCTGGGCCCCTCCAGGCCCAGAGGCTGCCTCGTGCAGATGCCAAGACTGTTTCTGCCCATGGTCAGGTCAGGGAGCAAGAACTGCAGCCTTTCTGTCTGGTGGCAAAAGCTTTGCCCCTTTTCCACTTTCCTCCTTTAGCGTAAATGGCCCTCAGTCTCTGAGTATCTTTCTCTCTAGCATGGGGGCAAGAACGCCCACCCTTCCAGACCCTGGAACAAAAGACATTGGTGTTTGTCGGGACACACTGGGTACCACATCCTGTGCTTGGCATTGTGTGTTGTCCTGCTTTAGCTTTCCAGCACCCCTCTCAAGTTAACTTCAACCTCCCCATTGTATGGAAGAAAAAGCCAAGGCAGATCCTTTTGCAGTTCATAAGCATGATGATTGGGTTTTCATGTGCATGCGTGAGATTCGCCTCCCACAAATCTTGTTATCACATCAGCACATTACCCATCTGATATGAAAAAAGAAAGAAAAAGCCAAGACGTGGGGAAGTCAGGTGACACCCAAGGCCCTGGGGCTCAGGAAACGGCAGAGCCGAGATCCATGTCCTGGGAAGGCCAACACTGTCAGCGTCACCAAGCTGCCACCCCCACCCTACCTGGTGGCTGGACAGTGGCCTTGCTTCCAGGAGCTCAGCTAACTTTTGCCTCCTCTCCTTCTGCTTTCTCAGGGGGATGGCACAGAAGAGCCTAAAGGCGTCACCAGTGAAGGTAGTAGTCCCCAGTCCCTACCTGCCACCCCCTTTTCTCGGCTCTGGCCTCAGAGCCCAACTGCACCCTCTCTCCTTCCTCTAGAATTTGACAAGTTCCTGGAAGAACGGGCCAAAGCTGCTGATAGGCTGCCCAATCTCTCCAGCCCCTCAGCCGAAGGGCCCCCAGCACCCACTCCTGGCTCAGCCCCTCGGAAAAAAACCCAAGAAAAAGATGACGACATGCTGTTTGCCTTATGAGTGCAGGGTCTGACACCCTGCAGGCCGGGTCCCCGCTGCTCCCATACCCCTGGGCTGGGGCTCTCTCCCTCCTTTGGTGTTAAGGCTGCTTTGGGGGTGGCTTGTTACCCACCCTCTCCCTCCTTGAGGATGGAGCTGACCAGCTGCGGCTGGGCTATGCCTGGGGCAGGGTGGGAGGCAGCAGGATGGATTGGAAGACTGGCCCATGCCACAGCAGGATCCTGACCACTCCTGCCTCTTTCCCCACCGGAGCTGACCACTATGACTTGGCTGGAGAAGTGGGAAACTCCTGAACAGATGGGCTAGCTGCTTGGTTGACCCAGTGTGACTCTCTTTGCCTTGGGTGGTGTCTGTCCTGGACTTACCCAGAGGAGCCCCTTCAGAGGCCTCACTGCCAGTCAAGGCCTGGAGGCCGGCCACAGTAGAAGCTGTGCGGTTCCCTGACCTGCCTCAGAGCACCCGAAAATGGCTTCAGCTAGCCGTAAAGGGCAGGGTGGATGCCCTGTGCAGGGCTGCCCACTGTCCAGGTACGAGCTGCCATAGGCTGCAGGGCGAAGCTCCAGGGGCGCCTGGGCCCCTCCCTCTGCTACCTGGTCTGCATCCTGCCTCTGCTTCTGCCGGCAGGGCTCCTCTGGCACTGGGCCTGCTGGTGGCTGGTCCTCTTGTACTGGGAGAGGTGCCTTTTATAGCCTCAATAAAGGTAGAAAACCACCCTTCTGGCAGCGTTGTCCAGTCTCCTGGGACTGGGATGGGAAGTGACTTCTTGGCTTCACAGAGCAGGGACTACTAGGGGCTTGGCTGGGGCTCTCCAAGAGGTGGCTTCTGCAGATGGTGCAGACCCTCCCACCTCGCACTGCTGTCCCTTCAGGCCACCTCCTGCCCTGCACAGCATTACATTAATCACAAGGGAAGTAGGGTGGTGCCTGTGCTCAGTGAGTAGGGTGCCGGCCCCATATACCGAGGGTGGCGGGTTCAAACCTGGTCCCAGCCAAACTGCAACAAAAAAATGGCCGGGTGTCGAGGTGGGCGCCTGTAGTCCCAGCTACTCAGGAGGCTGAGGCAAGAGAATCGCCTAAGCCCAGGAGATGGAGGTTGTTGTGAGCTGTGTGACGCCACGGCACTCTACCTAGGGCAACAAAGTGAGACTCTCTCTAAAAAAATAAAAATCACAAGGGAGGGCGCTCACGTGGACAGTGTTGGCGTGTCAGTGAACAAGCCACAGGAGATTGCTGGTCACCCCGTTGAGGCCCAAGTACTGCACTGGGCTCCTTGCTGGCTCACGGGCTCGGCACCCCAACCCGGGAGAAGCAAATTTATCGTCCTCACTTACAAACATGGAGACTATGACTGTGGGTTGCGTGGGCTGCCCCGGCTCAGGAAGGGGGGCAGATGCCGTTCGTTGTCTGTCATGTGCTGGGCACTTCCTCATAGCACATTGTTCCCATTTTTCAGATGACCACACAGAAGCACGGTTCGGATGACTCGGCATACAGCTAAAGATGCTGGGTCACAGGTCAGGTACAAGGGGTCAGTTCTGACCTCCCTGCATGGCAGCTCGAGGGTCCAGGTCTTGCGGTACCACCTTTTCAGGACTAGAATCTCCACACCAGGACCCCCAAGAATTACGGGCATGTTGGAGCCTCCTGACCCAGCCCTTGGTTGCAGAAGGGAAGGGGCCTGGGGTAGGACTGGAACGAATAGGTCCCAAAGGGCCTGGGCTCCTGGGACAAAGGCCTGAGTCTGTGTGAGCAGCCACCGGCCCCTATGGCCAGCAAATAGGCAGCACCTGTCAGCTCCAGGTGGGGGTGGGTTAAGGAAGGCAGCTTGCGGGAAGACACAAGGACCCTAAGCAGGAAGAGGGAGGCACTACTGCCCTCAGGAGGGTTTGTGGTCCAGCTCTCCCACCCCTGTTAAGGGTGTCCGTGAGCTCCTGCTGTGTGCTGGCCCTCTCCACACCTCACCACAGCCCTGAGAGGTTGATGGTGTTGGCCTCTATTCACCAGTGGGGAAACTGAGGCTTGGGGAAGCAGAGACCTGCCCAGTTATACACTAAGCAGCGGAGGGGTGGCCCAGTGCCCTGTTCACTGCTGCCCCTCCTACCTGCCCAGCCCCCATTCCTCTGCCTGCCTCCCTCAACCCCCTCCATTTAACTGCGAACCCCTTAGGGAAATTGTGATTTTACAAGGATCAAAGCTGAGGCTACCTCTCCCCTATGTCAGCTGGGAAGCCCAAGGAACTTTCCATCCTAGCTGCAGGGACTCAGCTCCCAGCTAAGGGCTAAAACCGCCAAGTTGTTCACTCCTGTGGACATATTGCAGAGAGCCAACTGCACGCCAGGGATGGCACCAGGTGCTGGTGACACAGAAGTAAACGTGGCTGTGCTGTCCCCGTGGGGTCACATGTGAGGCAAGAGGACAGTACAGACAAACGCAGTGATGGTTTCGTGATCGCAACCAATGGAAGGGTAACTGGATGCAGACAGTTTGGAGATGGGAGGTCAGTGAGGACACGGCCAGCCACAGAGCCCTGGGTGCCAGACAGGAAGGGGCTCTGTGGAGGTCTCCAGGCATCCACTGGCCAGCATGGCATCAGGCTCCTGAAGGCCCTCCTCCAGAGAGGAGGCTGCTGGGCCTGGGGCAGGCGGGGGGTGGGGAGGCTGGCAGGAAGCCATTAGTGCAGCCAGGCTGGGTTTCCTGGCAGCAGGCGCTGAGTCTGAGACCGCGGGGCCAGATCACTTTACAGGGGCAGGAAGTCACAGCCCCACGAAAATGAGGAGCAGCTGCCTGTGGGGACCTTGGGCAGCAATGGGGCCTCCACCTGGCGCCACAGGGCAGGATTAAGGAGGCACCAGCAGCTGCTTGGAAGAGGGCACCGGGCCAGGGCCATGGCAGGGAGGGTAGAGTCGAGCTAGGGCTGATGGGCAGGGGTTGGGAGGTGCCTAGGAGACAGCCTCTTGGCAGAGTCTCTACTGCCTGCGCTCGCTCCTGGCATCCATAACCACCAGAATCCTACGACCCCTGGACCTCCTGGCAGCATTCAACTCTCAGACTCAGAAACAACCTCTGCAATTGCAATATAGCAGCTAATCCTGGCAACGTGGTACATGTCTGTAGTCCCAGCACTTGGGAGGCCTCGGCAGCAGGACCACTTGAGCAGAGGAGTTTGAGGCTGCAGTGAGCCATCATCATTCCACTGCACTCCAGCCTGTGCAACACAGCCAGACCCTGTTTCTACAAGCAAATATATTAATTTAACAAGAAGCATTAAGTCCCAGTGCACTCACCTCTGAGCTGTGTGGCTTTAGGCAAATTACTTAAACTCTCTGTGCCTCACTTATAAATGGGCCAACAGTCACTCCCTCGGAATTGTTGTGAGGGTTGACTGAGCTGACAAGGGGTACAGCACCTGCCACACAGGAAGTGCTCCACATGCGTCTCTGTTGTCAGGGATGGTACAAACACCAAACACCACCGGCCCAGAGCACTGCCCCTCAGACTCCTGGGTCATTTCGGGGACCCCAGCTCAGCCTCTGGGATTGCCTTCCCTGCTCCCAGGACAAACTCTCCCTTCTCCCCAGCTGGTGGAGAACCAAAGGACAATGTTTGTCTTCCTGGTGTGAGCCACCAGCTACCTCGATCACAGCAAGGGGGACGAGGCAGGGTCCACCCGTGACCCTGCTGACTCACAGTGGGCACTTCAGGGGAAGCTTCTCCCCTCTCCCAGGTGGTTGGAGGCCTGTCCAGCTCTGACTCCTGGATAGTTCAGGGTCAATGCCTCAGGGTGACCACGAGATGGCAGCAGCACTGCATGTGCAGGGTGCAGGGTGGGGCCCGCAGCCACCACTGCCAAGCCAGCCCTCCCTGCTCTGAGGCTCTGAGGCCAGCTACTGGGGTAGCAAAGAGCCTGCGAGGAGCAGTCTGAGGTTGTAGCTTCATGGCCAACTCTGCTGTGTGACTGTACAAGGGACTTCATCTCCAGAAGCTTCAGATCTCCTGAAAGCGCCTGACTCACAGGGTTGTGCGGAGGATCCAATGAGACAACCTTGGGTGGGCAGGAACCAGCCCTGTCCCCTCTGTGCTCCATGGAGAGTCCTACGTGCGCTGTCATTAGCTCCTCCTCCCAGGCCCTCCAGACAGACATGTACTGAGCTCTGTGTGTATTGCTGGGTCTGTGTATGTGGAAAATCACACCAGGGACTCCAACGACACCACAGATCCCTTCTTTCCCCTCGTCCACATCCACCACCCCATGCTCAGCAGTGAGAAGCCTGCTTCCCATTGTCCCTCACTTACTTATTTGTTCAATCCCTGGCAGTAACAAATCTCCATGGCCACCACTGCCCTGCCTGCCTGCCCCGGGAGGAGCCCTCCTACCCACCTCAGGCCCCAGCACCCCACTTGGCCATCAGCCCCCCACCATCATGACCCAGACCCCCCACCTCGCCTGGCACGACTCATGGCTTTGAGACAGGAAGACAGGAAGAGGAAGAAGAGAAGAGGTTTAATATTGAGCAGATGGAGTAAGTCTTTCTGAAATGTTATCTGTCCCCAGTGTCCCCACAAACCACCCACATGTTCATGCACTGCTGGTGTTTACACTCCAGACTACCCTGCCCAGCTCTCCATCAGAAAGCACCGCACAGTGCCCAGCCAGCATAGCGTCTGCAGGTGCCCCCACCTGGGGCTTAGCAGAAGTTGACTCACAATTGACTTCTGGAGGCTGGAAGACCAAGGCCAAGGTGTCAGCAGGGTTAGCTTCTTCTGAGGCCTCTCCTTGGCTGCAAGTGGTCCTTTTCTCCCTCTGTCCTCACGTGGTCCCCCTTCTGTGTGTGCCTGTGTTTAGAGTTCCCCTTTCTAAGAGCACCAGGCACAGTGGATTAGGGCACAGCCTCATGACCTCACTTTACCTTAATCCCGTCTTTAAAGTCCCCTTCTCCAAATACAGTCACATTCAGAGATCCTGGGGGTTAGGGTTTCAACATATGAATTTGAGGGGACACAGCCTAGCCATCGGTTCTCTCAGGCCCTCATTCCCTCCCAGGCACACTGCTCCAAGGTTCCCACAGGCTCTGCAAGGGCGGCCGTGGGTGACACCCACCTCACTCCAGCCCCTGTCCCTGGTGGGGGTTTCAGGATGACTGCTGGATCCTTTTTTTTTTTTTGTGGTTTTTGGCCGGGGCTGGGTTTGAACCCACTACCTCTGTCATATGGGGCCAGTGCCCTACTCCTTTCAGCCACATGTGCCACCCTCCTTTTTTTTTTTTTTTTTTTTTTTTGAGACAGCGTCTCACTATGTCACCTGGTAGAGTCTGTGGCGTCACAGCTCACAGCATCCTCAAACTCTTGGGCTTAAGCGATTCTCTTGCCTCAGCCTCCCAAGTAACTGGGACTACAAGCGCCAGCCTAACACCTATTTTTGGTTGTAGTTGTCATTGTTGTTTAGCAGGCAGGGGCTGGGCTCGAGCCCTGGTGCATGTGGGCGGCGCCCTAACCATTGGACCTTGGGCGCCGAGCCTAGATCCATTCTTAGGCCAGCCTGCTCTTAGGAGCCCCAAAAGGACCAGCCATGGGGCCGGGGAGGGGAGGCACGATGTAGGGAGGGGGAATGGCAGGGTGCTGTGAGCTGGGCCCCGCCCCCACTCCTCGATAGGCCACTTACATTTGCGACAGGCCCCTTACATTTTCGAACAGAGCAGATGCGAGCAGCTGAGCTGCAGCTTTGACTTCTTTTTTTTTTTTGAGACAGAGTCTCACTTTATTGCCCTCGGTAGTGCCATGGCGGCACAGCTCACAGCAACCTTAAACTCTTGGGCTCACACAATTCTCTTGCCTCAGCCTCCCAAGTAGCTGGGACTACAAGCGCCCACCACAACACCAGGCTATTTTTTTATTGTGGCAGTTGTTTAGTTGTCCCGGGCTGGGTTCGAACCCGCCAAACCTTGGGTGTATGTGGCTGGTGCTGTAACCACTGTGCTATGGGCGCCGAGCCTGCAGCTTTGACTTCTACCCACCCCGGGACAAGATGAGTCAAGGGAGCAGCCTCCCTGGCCCAACCTCGCCCTCACCTCTGGCTCAGCACTCCTCCGGCCTCTCTATGCTCCAGGCTAGCTGATGTGGACCCCAAATCCCCGGTGTGTCAGGATGGCAGGACCTCAGACCTCCTAAGGCCAGTGTGTTAGTACTACAGACATGGAACAGGGGCCCAGAGAAAGGAGGGGCCTGCATCAGCTGCTGCCACGCCCGCTGCAGCCTGGCCTGCGGAGAAGCTTCCCCCGCCCCCAGGAGCACAGGGAGAGCAGAGCAAGGTCCGAGAAGGGGCTCCTGGGGCTCCTCTGTCGAGCTAGGTGCTGTGGTGCCCTCAGCACCGCCTGGGAGTCAGCAGACCCATCTTCTGGCTTACACAGCCAATCACATACTATTTGATTTGGAGCAAGCCCTTTCTCTGGGCCTCGGTTTCCCTGTCTGTTAACCTAGGGGATGAATTAAATAATCCTACAGCCCCTTTCCACTCTGCTGTTCTATCAACCCCCAGATTTCATGGTCTTCCTTCCAAAAAAGAAGAAACATGAGGAAAGAAACCCAAAAATCTATAGAGATGGGGAAGCAGGGTCTCTGAGCTCATCTCCCACTCCAAGGCCAGCAAGGGTGGAGAAAATGCCCTGCAGGGACAGTGGGACAGAGGAGGCGGAGGCAGCAACCGTCTCACTGCCCTGCTGGGTGCCCACAAGGGAGCTGGCAAGGGCGGGGGGTGCCCCCAGAGGGAAGCGAAACCCAATCTGGGACATCCCTGCACCTGCCCCAAGGCGGGTCCCCAGGAAAGGGGAAGCAGAGTCCACAAGGAGCTGGAGGTTACCTGTGCCCCCAAAAGACCAGCCTCACTGCAGCCCTGGAAGCTCCACAATGGAAGGAAAAGGAATCGCCATTTTGAGGAGTGAAGTCAGAAAAGTCAACTGACTAAGGTCACACAGCTGGGAAGTGGAGTCAGAGTCCTCTTGCCCAAAGCCACACAGCAAATTTATGGCAGAAGTGAAATTAGAATCCAGGTCTTCCGCTGAAACTGCCCAGCAGGAGAGGATGAAGGGAAGGCAGCTGGGAAGTCTCCGAAGCACCCTGCTCTGAGCCCCCACAGAGTGTTAAACCTGGGGGACCAGCTAGTCCCACAGGTCCTAAACTTTGTCTCCCCAAGGAATTCCTTTATCATAGTCGTCTTCAGGACCCTGGATGGGAGAATTTTTTGGCAATAAAATATTTTGCAATGCATTCGATAGTTCATATTTTTCCCTTTTGTGCATCAGCAGTCACACTTTTTACACACCAAGGTGATATCTCATTCCAGTTGTCCGGGCAGCGTTACCCCGGAGAACTACCCGCACAGCCTGGGGTTGTCTAGCCCCTCCAAGTCCCCAACTATACAGGGCAGAACCGGGACCCACGAGGGCAGGAGCTGAAGATGGCCATGTTTGCTGCCCACAGGGGCTAAGCCATGGTTCTTGACAACCTTGGCCTTCACACTCACTGGGCGCTGCCCTCTATAACCTCCCTGGCTTCTGCACTGGCCCCACGTGCACATTGCTTTGCTCTCCTGCAACTCAGAGGACAGAGAGAGGGAAGGGGAGCTCTGGAGCAGCCACTCCCCCACTCTCTGGGTTGTTCTTTAAAGCCCTGAAATGCTGAGTGGAGGTGGGAGGTAGGTGTTATATAGGACGTGAGCTTGAACTTTGAAACTGCACTTTTTCATGCTTGAAAGTAACAATAAAGTCAGCAAAACTGTCTGAGACGTCACAAAGGACATTGATGGGAGGTGGACAAAGTCAAAGGCAGTGATTAGAGGAAAGGAAACTTTATTGTGTCTGGCTTTGTTGTGACTTTGCATCTGCAAGCCTGGGAGGGAGCAAGGAAAAGACAGATCACTCCGCCTGTGAGAGTGAGGGGACTCACTCAGTGCCATCGGGAATAGGGAACAGTCAGCACAGAGGGAGGACAGAGGAAGGGAGGCAAGAGGGGGCAGGAGGGGGTGAAGTGAATCACAGGAGGGCACCAGAGGGTCTGTGAGGCTCTAAGATGTCCTACCAGAGTGGGGGAGGGAAGGGGAAGGACAGATGCTGTGTCCAGTTGTTTTCTGGATGGCATCTGATGTCACCCCACTCTGTGACCCCAAGATCTTTACCAAATGCTCTGTTAAAAAGTATTTGTGCCGGGTGGCACCTGTGGCTCAGCGAGTAGGGCGCCGGCCCCATATACCAAGGGTGGCGGATTCAAACCCGGCCCCGGCCGAACTGCATCAAAAATTAGCTGGGCGCTGTGGCGGGCGCCTGTAATCCCAGCTACCTGGGAGGCTGAGGCAGGAGAATCCCTCAAGCCTAAGAGGTGGAGGTTGCTGTGAGCTGTGACTCCACAGCCCTCTACGGAGGGCGATAGAGTGAGACTCTGTCTCTACAAAAAAAAAAAAAAAGTATTTGTGCCGAGTAGGGTCCTGTGGAAATGGAGAAGGGGTGAGTTTCACATCTGAGTCAGCACAGCACATAGCAGAAATACTCAGGAAGAAGCCAGCCAGGCCAGCAGGCAGGGGAAGTGTGGCAAACATAAACACCCAGGGATTGCCCAGATCTTCAGGAGGACTTTGGACCTTCACTGGACCTGAAGTTAGGCGATTAAAGCATGAATCTGCCCTTCCCCTCCCTCCAGTGTCTTCCCCACATGTAACTAAATACTTTTTTTTTTTTTTTTTTGCAGTTTTTGGCTGGGGCCAGGTTTGAACCTGCCACCTCCGGTATATGGGGCTAGAGCCCTACTCACAGAGCCACAGGCACCGCCTTAACTGAAATACATTTTGAAGAGCAAATCTGATTGTGTCTTGCAACATCTGTACCTCCAAACTCCAACACACAGGTCTCAGGTTTTTTGCTTGTTTGTTTTGTTTTGTTTTTTGAGACAGAGTCTCACTTTGTCGCCCTCGGTAGAGTGCCATGGTGTCATAGCTCACAGCAACCTCCAGCTCTTGGGCTTAGGCAACTCCCTTGCCTCAGCTTCCCGAGTAGCTGGGACTACAGGTGCCCACCACAACACCCGGTTATTTTTGTTGTTGTTGTTGCAGTTTGGCCGGGGCCAGGTTCTATCCCGCCACCCTCGGTATATGGGGCTGGTGGCCTACTCACTGAGCCACAGGGCACCACCCTTGTTTTTGTTTTTGAGACAAAGTCTCAAGCTGTAGCCCTCAGTAGAGTGCCCTGGCCTCATAGCTCATAGCAATCTCAGACTCTTGGACTCAAGTGATTCTCTTGCCTCAACCTCCCAAGTAGCTGGACTACAGGTACCCACCATAACACCAGGCTATTTTTCGAGATGGGTCTCACATTAGCTCAGGCTGGTCTCAAACATGTGAGCTTCAGCAATCCACCCACCTCAGCCGCCCAGAGTGTTTAGGATTACAGGTGCGAGCCACCACACCCATCCCACTTGCTCTCAGGTTAAAGACCCACCTCCTGGCCCAGCATCCACAGCCCGGCCACAGTCTCCAGTCTCCCTGAGCTCCAAAGGCACAGGCTGTCATCTGAAAGTTTTGTGCCCTGACCACAGGGCCTTTGCACATGCTGCTCCCTATAAAACACCCTCCACCACCACTCTGAATCCGCCACTCATTCATGCTTCAGGTGTCAGCTGAAGTAGCACCTCCTCAGACAAGCCACTCCTACCCTCCTGACCAGTCATTCATCCACCTCCATAATTGCGCTGGCAAACAGGAGTGGGACAACCTCAACACCACTTAGAGTCTCACCTCGGACCAATCACAACTCCTCCCTAGTGCTGGACATGCCTTGCCTGGATGTACAATTCCGTCAGGTTCCCCAGCAAATCAGGGGAGCTATCATCAAGGGGGAGAGGGTATGGCCATAGAGTCAGCCCCATTACCAAACACTGTACACTCTCCAGCTCACCACACCTGCAGAGGAGGAAGGAGGCTACTAGACATGAACTCACCATGTCTGGGCGCGGTCCCAGCCAGGTCTGCTGAGATGAGAGGTGTGTGAGGTGTGATACAGCCTCATTATCAGACAGCTTGTATTTCATACAGGTGACTGCAGGTCAAATCATGTCCCTGAGAGATAGACAGACACACGCACACACAAACAACCCACACACAACAGAACCTCCCCCAACACTGACCCCCATAAAATAAGCCATAAAATCTAGTAAGCGTATTGATGAATGGGTACGAAGTTTCAGTTTGAGATGGTGGAACAATTCTGGAAAAATTGCCATGGTTATACAATAAAGCCAACGTACTTAATGCAACTGAGCTATACACTTAAGGTGGTTAAAATGGCAAATTTTGTGTTATGAGTATTTCACAATTTTTTTTTTGTAAAAAATAAAAATAAAAAAGCACCATCTCTAGGTTTCACAATTTACAAACTGTGTGGTTTTAAACAGGTTACTTTAGAAAAAAATTCTGAGCGGCAATTAAGGCAAACTCTTAGGCCCAGGCCAGGCTCGAACCCGCCAGCCTCAGTGCATGTGGCCGGCACTGTAACTGCTATGCTATGGGTGCCGAGCCTGTTTCTCTTGTTTTTGAAACAGGTCTCACTCAGTTGCCCAAGTCAGAGAATAGTAGCAACATAACAGCTCAGTCTCACAGAGTAATCTCAAATTCCTGGGCTCAAGTGATCCTCCTGCCTCGGCCTCCTGGGTAGCTTGCTGGAACTTGAAGGTACACACTACAGCACCCAGCTAATAGTTCTTATTTTTTGTAGAGAAGGTGGTCTCACTATGTTGCTCAAATTGGTCTTGAACGCCTGGCCTCAAGCAATCCTCCCACCTCAGCCTCCCCAAGTGCTGGGATTACAGGCTTGCGCCACCACACCCCACCCCCATAATCTCATTTGACCCTGGAAAATTAAGATTGTTGTACCCATTTTCCTGAAGAAAAAACTGAGGCTCTGCAGAGTGAAAAGGTGACAGTAAGGGTAAATGATAGAGTCTGGCACCCAGCTCCATCTGATGCCAGAGGCCAGGTGCTTGTCCCCATTCCTCAGCCCACCTTCCCAAGCTGAGGCTGCCTCCCCATCAGGCTAGGCAAATTCTGGAATTTCTTTCTTTCTTTTTTTTTTTTTTTTTTTTTTTTGAGACAGAGCCTCAAGCTATTGCCTTGGGTAGAGCGCCATGGTGTCACAGCTCACAGCAACCTCCAACTCCTGGGCTGAAGCGATTCTCTTGCCTCAGCCTCCCAAGTAGCTGGGACTACAGATGCCCACCACAAAGCCTGGCTATTTTTTGGTTGTAGTTGTCATTGTTTGGCAGGCCCAGGCCAGATTTGAACCCGCCAGCTCTGGTGTATGTGGCTGGTACCTTAGCCGCTTGAGCTAGAAGTGCCGAGCCTTTTTTTTTTTTTTTTGAGACAGAGCCTCAAGCTGTTACCCTGGATAGAGTGCTGTGGCATCCACAGCTCACAGCAACCTCCAATTCCTGGGCTCAAGCGAGTCTCTTGCCTCCGCCTCCTAAGTAGTTGGGACTACAGGCGCCCACCACAACGCCCGGCCATTTTTGGTTGCAGCCGTCATTGTTGTTTGGTGGGCCCAGGCTGGATTTGAACCCGCCAGCTCAGGTGTACGTGGCTGGCGCCTTAGCCCATTGAGCCACAGGCACTGAGCCTTTTTTTTTTTTGAGACAGAGCCTCAAGCTGTCACCCTGGATAGAGAGCTGTGGCATCACAGCTCACAGCAACCTCCAATTCCTGGGCTCAAGCGAGTCTCTTGCCTCCGCCTCCCAAGTAGCTGGGACTACAGGCGCCTGCCACAACGCCCGGCCATTTTTTGGTTGCAGCCGTCATTGTTGTTTGGCAGG